>VZZY01015302.1:935682-998171 GCA_013400335.1 Eurystomus gularis
GGCCGGGGCCGCTGCGGGGGCCGGGGCCGGTGGGGCCCTGCTGCTCGGTGCCCCGGAACCACGCTAAAACTGGGTGTTCTCGTGGTCAGTTGCTGTGCTGTTCCCTCCCTCCCAGTAATTATGGGATAGATAACTTGCATTTAGGCATTCGTGAAAAGTTTGCTGGCATCCGCGTGTTGCTGGCCTGCTGTTCCTGTGTCCCGCTGCGGATCTCGGTCCGTTGCTTGCAGTTGGGAGGCACGTTGCTATTTGATGCGTTGCCTGCTTGACTAGGTACTCGTGCCAGTGAATTCCAGGTTACCGTAAGCTGGATCCAAAGTCATTTTCTTTCAGTCATTTGCTAAACCATGTATTTAGACCCTACCCCCCACCTCTGCGCCCCTGCCAAGACTGCAGAAATAACAAAGCAATTTGAACTTAGGAGTTTCTAGCTTTCAGCGACACAGAAATCTCAGCAGAGCTTCACATTCAAAAAGCTGAAGTCCTATATTGACACACATCCTGTCTTCTCTTTTGAAAATCCTGCTGGCTGACCTTCTCAGGGTCCTCTCTAGACACTTTGAAGAAACTAACCAGCATCCGACTAAAAATAAGTCTTGTGCATAAAAGACAGAAGCACTGGCTTATTAAGTAAAACAGATGTCAGCAAATCAGATTTGTGTGTGTTTATGCATTTATCTGTTGTTCTCTTAATTGAATAAAGAATGCTGTTGGCCATACACCTTTTTATCTTGGGCAATATCCAACTGCGTTAGGAATGGAAAGATGCAGTAGATCATATTCAAACAGACAAGTGTGCAGACAAGAGGTGACTTGAAAGAGGGACATGTCTTCCGTGATTGTGCCAATTAGATTTAAAAGACTCTCTCATTTTATATACTTAAATCCTAAAAAAAAAAATAAATGAAAAAATCCCAGGGACATTTTAAAGCACAGGCAAGAAATTTCATGGGGGATAACACATATGCTTGTATACACACACCAACAACAGGAAACATTCAGCAGATAATTTAATTCTCTTGTGTCCTGAGTGCTTATGGATCTCAGAGCTAAAACTAAGTGCCTCTTGCCTACACTGAAGTGTGGATACGGGGATACAGCGATGGCTTCCTTTCCAGGAAGGACAGCCCATTTACCTGGCAGTGAAGGGAGTAGTGTTTGATGTCACTTCTGGAAAAGGTGAGTTCTCTTCTCCTTTGCTCTCTGCTTTGTTTTCATGCTACTGTTTAGTAACTTGTTTTTAAATATTCCCAATGTATTAGAAGCCCTGCAGTTCAATTGCAACAGAAAGAATATACTTCTTCCTTTTTCAAAAATCTCAAATCTCCTCCTCTGGTACTTCCCCCCGTAAGGTTTTGTCTGGCATTTACACTAGTTTGAGATTACAGTACGCGTAGACAGACAAGCCGGGGTAGTCCAGTGAGCTGGGGTGCTGACGACAGAAGCACTGAAGGCACCTGCCCAGACTCAAGTCCTCGCCAGATGTGGGGTCAGCCACACGGAAGCTGGTGCTACAGCATGTTACTGCACAGGGTACATGAGGTGACCAGATGGAAGCTGAGCTGGATGTACCCGTACTGCACTGCACAACAGCACCACTGCTGCACCTTCATCTTTTCCTTTTGTGCTGGTGTTTGCCCACCTCTGCTGTCCAGCAGCCTGGTCAAAACTCTGGGACTAATTCTGAAAGGAGGGTGGGGGGCTAAGTAATTTTCTTCTCCTTTAAAATTTTGGGTTGTGAGGCTTTTTGTCTCATTGTTTACACCTAAGCCATTTGTTGATGTATTTGCTGTTTGTGCCTTCCCTAAGAACTATGGATGTTTTAATTTGAAGTCCTGCTACTTAATCCAGATTTGCTGTAAAGTGTTTGAAGGGACCATGGGGGTCCTGGACACTTGCCTTATTCTCATCATAAGAAAATTAATGGCTTGTTGCTTTGTTTGTCTGGACATACATGTTGGCTGATCTTCAAATCCTAAATCTAATCAACTGCAAATTCTGGAGTCTACAGACTTCTCCTGAGAATGTAAAGCACAGCTGCCTAAAGAATAAGTAAATTTTAAGACTGCAGTATAGGAGTTCAACAGTTGTATTGTATAACCCCACCCTCTGTTTGTTTGTTTAAGGACAGGGATATATTATCCAAAAATAGCAAATCAAAAGTCAGTTTTGGAAAGAAGAGTCTTGCACTTGAGTTGTTGCTCTCAGTTCACTGGCAAATGTAACAGGCTGGTGTAAAGAGAGGCTGAACACACCCTGTACCTTGTGAAATCATCGCTGAGGTTTTTAAAATTTTTTTTTTTAATCTGACAGAATTTTATGGAAAAGGAGCCCCATACAATGCTTTGGTTGGAAAAGATTCAACAAGAGGAGTTGCAAAGATGTCTCTGGATCCCGCAGATCTTACACATGACATAGTAAGAAAATGAACTATGCGTTTAATTCCGTTTTGCAAGAGGATGAATGATAATATTAAATTACTTGTATTCATTTATTTAAGCTGATTCATGTCTTTAAAACCAAAATGCATTAATGTTCCTCAAGTATATAAAATGGGTATGTATTTACTGCTCATGAAAGATGCAGTGCCTTAAAGAAGAAAGTGTTTAATCTGTGGAATCAATACAATTTATGTAAGCACGTAAAGGGGAAATTACTTGCTGTTCAAAAAGATTTACTCCAAAGAGAGTAAATGGCTTTCTTTTGTGAACTGATGTAGCGTATCCTCTGTCACTGACGCGGCAGTGGATGCTGACTCTGACAGTGGGTTGTTGCTTGTTGGAGGTGTGATTTACTTATGCAGGGAAGATGAAGGGAGATTAACAGTTTGTTTGACCTGAATATATTGAAGTTTTGTCAAGGCTGAAGGAAAATAATAAAGTTACAGGTTATACTATCATTTTGTGTCATCATACTCTGCAAAGTAAACCCAAAAGCTGACCCTAAGGTTTATAGTAATCAGTAAAAAAGAAAAACACATGCAAATATCTGTATTTTTATTTCAAGACAAGACTTTCATTTCCATATTTCATTTAGACAGGACTCACAGAAGAGGAACTGAAGTCCCTGGATGATATCTTCAATAATGTTTACAAGGCCAAATATCCAATTGTTGGCTATACTTCTCAAAGAATTCTGAATGAGGATGGCAGCCCCAATCTAGACTTTAAACCTGAAGATCAGCCGCATTTCAACATCAAAGATGAGTTTTGAGGAACGTTTTTGTACCTAGAGAATGCCTGGGGAGAGGCACAATCTTTTCTGGCGTTTGTTACAACAATTAGCTATCGTGAGTCAGTTTTCTGGTTAGAAAGTATATATATGTGTGTACACGCATAGTCTAGAGAAAACAAACAGATCTGTATTAGTGTCCTACACTTGGGCTGTTTGCTGTGAATTATGGGAATTATTTCACATGAAAGTTCTTTCTGCCTGGATTTCTCTGTTTACAAGTGTGTAATGTAAAATTACATTCCTTAGAAGACATAAGGAAGTTCTGGTCTTTTTGGAAATCCCAGGTTGTTTCCTACGCCTTGGAAAAGTGTGAAAGCATTATCTGGACGAGCTGACATCAGTTCTCTGTTCTTCAAGTGAGTGTAGGTGTCACAGGTACAAGGAGGTGTAATAGAGGATTACATTTTAAAAAGCACGGTGGGGTTTAATATTTGATAGGTTTCAGAATGCTGGATATAAAACCAAAGACAGTTACTGTGGAATATTTATGCAAAGCCTACAGCTATAAACTAAGAAAAATAAATCTTTTTTTCCCATGAGAAGTACTGTGACATGTGAGACTATTGTGTTAGTTTTGAGTAAATTACACTTTGATTTTTTAAAAAGTAATTGTCAAAGATGTCATCTGTATTAGATTATCATGTTTTCCTTCTAGCTTCTTCCACTCTTTCTCTGACAAAAAAAGAAGGAAATGATAGCCCACTGTTTCCCACATACTCTTAGAGCACAAGTTTATTATAGTAGTTTAGTATCCTGTGGATATTGTTAGCATCGTTATATTGACAATTCCAGCTCTCATGTTTTATCTGTTAGTTTTCCTTTGTTCTTACTCTGGCTTCATCATTGCTTTGCAACAAAATGTGCGTTCGTCTGTTTCGCTTCCTTTTAACCTACTATAAAACCGCAGATCCTGTGGGGTGAAAGCAGACCCCCTTTATCGGTTTGTCTGGCAGACTTTCAGCAACAAGAGGACCGTAGAAGCGCGTGCTATATAGACTGCTGCTAACCACTGACTTTCACTGAAGTAGAATGTAAGTCGTCATGGCTTTATCTGCCACTGTGACAGGTTGAATTGACATGGAACAACAGAGCGGCTGCTCCCAATTCTATATTATTAATATAATACAAATACAATTCTGTATTTTGTTCTATTTCTTTAGCATGGCAATTTTCTTTGAACGAAACATTTTATTAGATGGTTCTCCACTTCATGGTTTGCAGGGAACAGCTGCCTGTCAGTTGAATAACTAGAAAAGCTGTTTCTGTTTATTTGTCCTTTCTTTCACAGTGTTACAGATGTTACTCTGAACTTGTTTTATGTCTTACCATGAGATCATTTGCAGGAGGGACTCCATGGGCCCCCTCTGCTGTTGGATGGTGCTCTGGGGTGGAATAAATAACTTAGCATCTAAGAAAATACTATTGCTTCAGAGAATTATTTTTGGTCTTTTATTATGATTACTGCTGACCTTTTGATGAGATACCAACAGCAGCTGGGAGTTGGCCCCTTGGCAACGCCTGCCCACAGGTATGGCTGCATACCTGCCGTCTTTGTGGGAACGCACGTGGGTTTGGGGCTAACGGTGGTTGGTTTTTTGCCAGCATTTCAAAAATAATTTTGAAGTGCCTTTTTTATCCCTTTCTCTTCCCTTCCTTGCACACTTCCTGATGTGCTACTGCGACTACTGTACTAGTCGTGCCTTCATCTGGAATCAGCATATCCAGCTGCATTTCGAATACGTAGCTAGATTGTAACTCATCACTACTGAGTGGTTTAGCATTACCCTTCTCTCCTGCTCCTTGCGAATCCAACCGGCCCTCACTTGTGTCTGTGAGCAGACAGAGATGCTCTAGCCCTGCTTTTCTGTTATTAAAGACATGATTATCACAACTGAGTGCGTTTTAGAATGCAAAATGTTTCCTTTTGGTTTTTATTTCAGTCTGGGAACTGAAGGACTCACATTTAATGACTTCCTCAGCTATGTCACTTGAGGTTCCCACTCAATGGAACAGTGTTACAATAATAAGGCTTTAAGTGGGCATATATCCTTAACACATTTTCATGGACTACATTTTAAGAATTAACTCAAGAGTGCCTGAAATTTATTTTACTTAAAAGCAAACTGTCTGCTACAGTTGTTCTGTTTGGTCAGCTGCATTTCCCTGACCTCTGTATTATTCCAGTAAAACAGGTGCCCTCACAATCTCTAAATCGCACTCAAAACAAGCAAGCTCTGTAAAGACCTGTTTCAGCCCTTCTACTACTGGACACCTCCTTTGGAGAGTGAAGAATTTATTCTCAATTTACTTGCTTCTTCCAGATAACATTGCAAATGTAATTCTTTTTGCTGTGCTGCTTCTAATCTGCATCTTGCTAACTGAACGTGGGCGTTTGAATGGTCTGAGGCTTGAATAAATGGCTGCATCAAGAATTACCATACTTTAGTATTTAATAATAGTTTACTCTTCTGAATGTTAAGAATGATCAGATGAGTTCATCGCTTAGAGGATGTTTAACCTGACTCGCCATTTCCTACCTGGCACCCTTTTTAATAGTCCCTCCCTTTGATCCTAATACATTTGACTAACTTTTGTGACAGGGCAGATAGTACCTTGAGATGAACTTCTCTGATTAACAACTGGAGCAACAGGACTAATAATATAAGCGACCAAAATTCAATAAAGGGATGATGAAATGCAAATCCAAACATTATTTTTGCAATTGTAGAGGCTGCAGTTAAGGGAAGTCTTACTAAGAACACGTAAGGTGTGTCAGCAGCTCTTTGTCACCGTTACTAGTTCATTAAGTGATTACAATCATACACTTTGTTATCCACCATCCATTTCTGCTTTTGCTTAATGTTCTTCTGTCCATACAGGAAACGCTACACAAGCCATGCAACTCGCATGACAAATCCACGCACCATGAGTAATATTCAGATGAAGTAAAATGAACCTATGACCTGAAAGCTATTTACATGGTATATGGAGTTTTCAAGGAAAATCAGTCCTTGTCTGTGAATGCTTTGATTCAAACAAAACCCCTTTTAATTTGTAATAATTACTTCACTCAGAGCCCTGTCTGTGACTGCTGATTCCAGACAGTTCTGATGTAGAATGTGTCTGACTGCTTTGTCAGAAAAATCAGTGCTATATCAAAGGGTGATTTTGTTCTCACTCTGTTCAATCAGAGTCTCAAAAAACTAAGTTTATGATAGGTGGGCATCACTGCTCAAAGTACTCTTAAGAACACAGGTGTGATTTTAATCTTGGTATAACAAAAAAAAACCCCTAGCCCAGAAAATGAAATGGGTGGGAAATAAGAAGGTATCTTAGTGTGCTGTTGGGACAATTTTTACTGGTAAGGGGCAGAGCAGTAACGTGCAGGTCTGATAACAGACAGGGCTTCCTTTTTTTGCTTCTGTCAAATATGGTCATTGATAACAATGTGAACTCATACCTTTACCCATCTGCTGGTCTTTACATAACGCCTTCTGTTTTGGCTTTTTTCTTCCTGTTCCGTAGAAGGTGCAAGTCCTCATTAACTTCTTTACAACATTTACACTTAGATCTTCTTGGCTTGGGTTATCTGTTGACAAGAAATCCAAAATAACAGAAACAGAGATTAATGTTCTGTGAAAAACAGAGCTTGTGCACCTGGATGAACTGCAGAGCCACAGGAAGTATTCTTGAATAAACAATTCCTATTACTGGTTCCCTTAGGTTATTTGTAGCTGTTGCCATCAGAAATTTTGCACCGTTAGTTAATGGTCAGATTACCGTGCTCTGCAGTACTTCTTGACATGAGCCTTTATCCTTCTGACATGAGACATTATCCTTCTGAGAAGTGCAAAGTTTAGAAGAACCTGGGTGCAGGCCATCTAGGAGATAAGCCATCAAGGAAAAAATCAAAATGTGACATAATTTTCCCTCAACTTAAGGAAACGTCTCTGAAAAAGAAATTTGTGTCCCAATGCCTGCATTTTACCTTCCAGATTTTGCTGAAAGTTTTCTCATATTGTGCAAAGGCAGTAAATAAAGAAGACACTTGGCTCTAACCCTCGCACTGTGAAAATCTGAGTCCACATCTTGGTGTATCTACTTGGGATGACAACGCAGACAGTAGACTGATTACAAAGAGTCAAACACGTGAACTGAATCCAAACAGGCCTAAGCTTGCAGGAGTGTTTGAATGTAGAGCTGAACTTAAAGCCTTGCACCCTTCCTTCGTAGGCAACAGAATCTTTTAATTAAAGAAAAGCACCTTCTACATAGCATTTGTTTCAGCCAGCTTGGGCAGACAGAATTAGATGGGGACTGAGGTGAAAACTTCCCTGTGCCTAGTTCTGTGCTCCCTTGCAGAGATACTAAAATCAGTTGTGTTGGATACACAGTGTTTAGTTGCCAAGCAATTAACTGCCTGGAGGGTAACTTTAGAGATTAAACTGATAACTGGTTCAGAATAGCTGTGGCAGATCAGGACGATCCTAGGAGGCTACTCTTCTTCTTGGATGTTGCAGCTACATACCCTTTATTTTACACTGCAGTGCTGTTTTGATAATGATCACAAATCAAGTAACTCAAGTTTACTCATGACATTTAACCCTTTATTAATGTTTGAGCATAGCTCCTAAAAACAGTCTCATTAAAAAGAATAAATACTGCTCCACAAAAAGCAAAGTGTTCTTTCTGAACTGCAGAACTGCAACCGTGTGTCAGATCTAAGTATACTTACAGCAAAAGTGTTAATTGAAGGGACTGCATATTTAAATTGAGCTTATCTTCTTAGGTAACACGTCTGTGTCCTACATTATGCTTGGAAGCGTCTCAAGAGTATCACTGATTTTTCCTTATTTATTGTTTAACTGTGCTCTGTCCTTTAAAATAGTTCTGCAATACTTCTTAAAAATAGGATAGTAGGACTTTCAAGGCCTGTGATGTATTTTTGTATTACAGAAAGACAAACATACGCAACAGACAGATCTAGCAATTTAGACAAAGGCAACAGCCTCACAGTCTTTCTAAAACATGTTTTATTCCATGTGTTTCTTAAACTGAACAAGTCAGAAATAACACCCTGCAGTTATGATCTTTGACACAACAAAAATAGTACATGGAAATGAAATTATGATGGCAGCCTACAGGATATCTGAAAAGCATCAGTGTGCAGAAGGCCAATCTATCAATTTTAGTGAACTTGAAAGGATTTCAAGGACACACTTAGTAGGGATGTTTGAGTATGTGATGAGCCTCTACAGCTGTACACATTACATACTACGTAGGTCCCCAAATTGCTGCTGCTGCCAAGGGTAAATGCTTCCTTCCCCTTTCTCTGAATGGACTCCTTTGAGTTTAGCATGTCTTAGAGCTAGAAGAAAAGAGGCTGCTGAAAGGTTTACATGCAAAGCTGCAGCTTATCAGTGGAATGTAACAGTCCAAGGCAGAGAGAGAAGCAGCAGGATATTATAAATAACTCGCAAGAGAGCACAGTTTCAGACGAGGTGGAACGTGCTGATGCACTCAGAGATAAGGTTGAACTTGAGAACGGAAAAGTGTGACATCCTCCTTGGATGCGGTTCTGGGAAATCAGCATCACTTAAGCAGCTTGTGACTGCCAGCTCCTTGCTTGACATCCTCAGTCTCATTTTCCAACAATACTGGTCCCTTTCCCTTCGGTATTTGCAGGTGGATCCATAGGAAAAATCACACTGCTACTACTAAGTCCATAACTTCGTAATTTTTCTCATTTTGTCTTTAAACGATGCCCATTTCAATTTAAGAAAGAAGGCTGGAGAGGTGACCGGGAACACCGAGATGAAGGTGCAATTCTCAGCTTCACTACAACTTTGCAATCCTTAATGCTACATTTCCTAGCTGTTAAATGAGCCGATGCTTCCCCTGAATTCCCTTCATCTTTCACCCCTGAAAGATGAAGCTGTTTGAAGGATGTAATGTTGGTTGGCCAGAAGCTGGCTAGTGGGACCTTAACGTGGCTGTAAAACCAAGAATGCTACTTTCTGAAGCTCTGGCTTTAATTTCCTCACTCCAAAGAGGTATCACTTTGTGGTGCTTGATCTTTCAGCTGAAGTGAGTATATTTTACCTATGTTCATCACTCGTGTCTGTCATCACTTGGAATTTGCCTCTGTGTCTATTGGCCTTTTGTTTACTGGTAGAAACCATGACGGCCCCAACAGTATTTCTGACTCAGCCACTTAAAGACATTGTATAAAAGGTATTTCAAAACATTGTCAAGAGTTTTAATGATACATTCAAAATACGCAAAATGAAGGTACAGCTGGAAGCTTGAGATAAACTTCTCATCCACTGGGCTTACCTAGTTTATTATAAAATACACTAGATATTTCAAATAAGTAAGAAATGAGCCTTTAACCACAAAGCAACTGTTTGTGGCCTTTGCAGACTAACATACATTAACCTGAACTTCCCTAAGTACCTAAAGGAGCTTTGCAGCTTGAAAAAAAGCAAAATCTTAATTATTCAGATAAAATCTTGCTTATGTTAGCTGTGTGTGCTTCATAAATTAATATATATTTATGGGAACCTTTATTACACAGGGAAATAGTTACAACTATTCCGCAGTACTGTAGCTCAACTTATTGCCGGCCCTGTCAGAGGGCATGCATGTAAATTCCTCATGGTACTGTGAAAACACAAATGTAAGCTGGTCTAAGTCTTTTAAATGTATCTGGTTTATGTTGCCCTTAAAAATACCACTCGCATTACACTAGGCTGTTTGATTTCACAACAACAGAAATAAATCAGGGGTTGTCCTGATACTAGCTGAAAAATTCTCAGTGAATGTGTTTTCTTTACAGCTGAGAACTTGCTGGACACTGCTATTTCTGATTGCACGCACTGCTCATAGTCATGTAGTAGCACTGGAATAGCTGCATCAGTTACTTACATAAATACTTTTAAAATTCTACCTTTAAAAATACATTCTGTTTTTAATGCAGTTGAACTGAAAAACAAAGACAGCTAGAACCATATGACTAGAGAGGTCTCCATGAGCCACTGGAAAGCACTTCTTGATTTATAGACAAGGTTTGGAAAGCCAAATGAATGCTGCAGAATGTTTACGTAAAAGCATTACTCGCCATAACTTCCTCTAACTGGACCGTCCTTTCATTTGTATCTTTTTCCATCAACTCATTTAGACTGACTCATCGCACCTAAAAATAGTTCAGATTTACTTTATCTTTTTATACTCAGAATAACACCACAAAATGGATCGTGCCTACATGCAGCTATCTGAGAAAACCTACTCTGTTATTTCAGCTCGTTCCTTTTGGTGTCTGAAAAATCACTGAACCACAGATTAAGTTGGTATAAATTTACAAAACCATAAAAGTCAAGGAAGTTACGTGCAAGGATGTGACCCCAGCTTGTAAAGTGTTAACAAAGATTACTCCCTAGGCCATAGAGAATGTCTCACCTTTAGACATCCTTTTAGAAAGAGAGCATGACTGCAGTGATGTTCATGGAATCATCCCAGATCTGTGTTGGTCTTACTTCAAATAAATCCAGGCTTCTTGAATTTTGATTTTTGAGCAGTTTTTCCAAGCAGCTGGAGCTAGCTTTACACCTGTGCAGCTGAAGGAGGAACTCTGTGAATAGCAAGTTCTTATCCTGTCTGGGACAAATCACAAGACAGAAACAAAACCAGCTGTAGTTTATTCTTCTGTGCCCTGCAATGTGGTCTTTTCCAATGTAGAGGAAGAAAAAAAAACCAACAGAGAAAGGATTAGAGGAACTTTGGAGGAAGAGGTGGGACTATGGCTGCACACCAGAGAGCTGGTATGAACTTTAACAGTAAGGTTGCATATTTTTAGCGAGCATAAAGCTCAAAAATATTCTGAAAAACTTAATAGAAGTGAGAACAGCAGAGATATTATTTACCTGTTATTTTTCTACTTCAGGAAACAGACGTCTGCTTCGAGCTATAAATCATTAAGACCTCTAGCTTTCCAACAGGGCAGCACAGATCGACCTTCCAGTTTACAAAAATCATCCTAATACGCCTCAGTGCTGTTTTCTTTCAAGGAAGCCTACAGAGAGGCAGCTGTCTGAGCTGGTCGTGTTGCTATGTGAGATTTGTGCATAAGTGTCTCTCTGGGAGTTTTGTTTTGGTTCTATCATTTAATATTCATGACAATCTTCATTAACCTGCCAGCTGAGCTGTCTTAGCATCCTGCTTGCAAAGTCAAAAGTTTACTCCTAGCCCACACAGCTCCTGGAAGCCCACATTTCATTACAGGCTATTTTGGCTTGGAATTCTTATGTTTAAACTAACAGGATGAAAAACAAAACAAAACAAAACAGAAAAAAACCCAACCCCATCCCAACCAGAAGAACCGCTAGGGGAAAGATAAAGCAAGAACAAGAGGGTGGTTCAGTACTTCTAGTTAGCAGTGACATGATTAAGCAACTAAATTCATTTGATCATTCCAGCTTGTACACCAAGGCTTTGGGAAAGCTGACAATTCAAATGTGCCCATTAATAATAAAATGTGATGGCGCAAAAGGGGAGGGGGAAATCCTTGCTTTTAAGCTGCATGGAGTAAACTCATAGCCCACTGCGTATCTGTCAAAATAATATATAAGTATTGAGAGTACCAAATAATTTCAGTGTCACTGAGAAGAAATATATTCATGCTAAAAGCAAATTCTGTAATTACATTATGATTTTAACGTACATATTTTTTCATCAAGAATGTCAGAATAATCAAAATATGATTAACACTCTAGACAATTCAATTACACAATACCTGGAGAAATCCATGGGATGCTGTTTCAGCCTCCGCTATCAAACAGAACAAAATACATGGTAGGTCCAGTCCTGCCAATGTGGAGCAAACTGAAAAGCTGTTGGAGAATCAAGAAAAGGAAAGAGTGACATAAGGAAGGAGTAATCAGTGGAAGAAGGAGGATAAGTCTAGAGGAGGACCCCCAAAATTAAGTGAGGGAGAGGTAATAGGAATTTTGATGCTGACAGCAGAGCAAGGGAAGACCAGAGCCAGCCTAGCTGTGGGGTTGGTTCCTGCCCTGTTATTTCAGACTAGCCTACTGGGGAAAGAAGATACACACATTTTAAAAAGAGAACTGTTGGGGATTCAGTTTTATATTGTACCTAGTGATTAGAAGAAATACATGTTGAATTCTATTTCTCCTTCTTAAGTTTCTATGATGGGTTTTGTTCAACTGCAGCTGAACGGAGGGGAAGGGGAGAGGCTGACTTGTTGCCTGAAGGAGAAAAAATGTTTTTCCTTATTGTATGCTACACCCTGCAACGGAACATCAGGGATGGATTTGTCAAAATACAGCAGTTGAAGGAATTAAGAGCTTGCTTTTAAGTAAAGATTACAAATTCTTTATCATCTTTTCCAAGGAGGCATAAATTTTCCAGAGGGAACCAGTCTCCCTGGGGTATTACTAGTAACAACGCACTTCTAGAATTAACTTTCAAAAGTAAAGATTTTGCTAAAAGCTCCCACGTCAAACTTTAGGTAACAGATTTCTAAAACTTGCCCACAGACAAACAACTTCCTTCCCCACTAGCAAAATTTAGGAGACTTAAGAAATGTGAAATACAAATATCTACTATGATGAACAGCTATCTACACTTAAAATGAAATTACCCAAACCAGGAACAGTACAGAAGAGTAGGGCAAGGGCCTCTTAGTTTCTGTCTAATCGGCACCCCGAATGGAGATGCAGATATCCCAAACTAAATCACAGTTCACTGCACCTCCTCGGTGGAACTAGCTCGGTCATGATGGTGAGAGTACCAGCAGCTTTCACCAGACTCTTCCCATGTCATAAACCAGCACTGCTCAGTCTTGTTTCAGTCTCCTGCTGCCTTATGTGACATCAACTCTACTGCATTTAGACTGGTTTAAGGATCTAGCAGCAGAAAGTTCACCAGGACTCAAAGCCTGTTAAAAAATCCTAACAGGAAGACCCAATCTTCTAGCATCTCTTCTCATACTTCACACGTCCTTTCGTAAGCATGATTCGTGAGCTGTCTAAATACGATAAGCGCCCCTGGTACAACACAAATACTAAATGGAAGAAGGGTAAAGCACAAAGGAAGTTAACTTGCCAGCAGCTGGGTTTTCCTGCACTTCTAAGGGGAGGAAAGAGCACTTGTTTGCTCTAAGTATGACTGCTAGGAGACTTATACACATTACCAAGTCTACACAGAAAACAATGTTTTTCTGTCTCTAGTAAAAGCTGCTTATCAAGACTGTTAGGTGCTTTAGCACCATTACAATTAAAATAAGGGAAAAACAAAGGCAGCAAAGATAAAGATGCAGCTCCTACTGCACACCAAATATCAGCTCAATACAAGAAAAAAATACTATTTTTCTCAGACTCTGTTCTGGAAGCCACTTTTGGAAAGTTTTTAGATTTTCTTCAAAGCCAGCCGTAAGTATGGCTTTATGATGATGTGGCGTAACTGTTGGCATTTTCAAGAAAAAGTGTGTCCTCACTAGACTGTTTCCAATCTCCTTATAGTCACAAGCTATGCTTAATATTGTTTATTTTCTGTAATTTGTTAGATCATGTTTTACCCTCAAGTACATTACATTTCACTTAAGTATTGCTCTACCCACAAGTTGATTCAAAACAGCTAAAGAAGTAGGAACAGGACAGCAAAGTATGCAGTAATAGGTAACAGGCCTGGAAAGAAAGTTTCAGTTCAGAGAGCAGCTATTTCTGTATAAGCAGAAATCAACCTACAGGCAATTTTCCTTGTTTTAGGAGCCTATTAACTTTGATATTTATGAAACTGTTGAGCTGTTCCTTTGCAAACAACCATAGCGAATGCTTCTTAAGGTGATTGTATTTTTCTCTGCGTGGGTATTTTTCTCTAGAAAGCTTCTTTAGAAATAATGAAAAAAAGAAAATTAGTTCTTGTAAATATACCATCAAGGCAACTAAAAGAGCAATCAAAGTTTGCTTCACATTTCAGTCCACATTTTCCAGGAACTCCCCACTAGAAAGTTTATTAAATTTAATAGTAAATTTAATTTAGAAAGAGTTCAGTTTTCACTGTATTTTTCTTGCCCCAGTGTTTTCCTAGATGGATGCTTTCATAACAGTTTCTTTGGTTTGCTGTGTTTCTATGCAACTTGAAGTCATAAACCAATTTCTGACTAGCATACGTCAATAGAAATAAAGAGCTCCAGCTGAGCAATGCTGATTTTCACTATTCTAGAATCCAGTTCCCTCTCCTTTCCCTGGACCACAATAACCCCCTACATTATCAGCACTGATGTTTTCTATGGTGCTCAGAAACCGACATGTTTTACATTATTCAGATTAAGCACCAAAAAAGGACCTCTCTAATTATGAACATAATTACAGATCCATTTTTTCTTCCATAGTTCTTGAATTAGACAGACACTGGCTTTTGACTAAAAATACACTAGAACTTCAGAGCTCTGTACTGCACTCATCTGCGTACATTATTACCCCTTTTCCTTCACATCTCCTTTTGCAGAGTTTTTAATATTTCCACACTACAGGGAGTTCTGACAACACCAGCACAAAACTTTGTTACAAGATACAGTACAGGAGTAATGAACTCGGAAGCAATCACTACATCTAACCGAAAGCTATAGAAAGAAACCATACAGTATGATGATGCTTATTCTTGATTTTGCCAAGAATAAAAAGCCAAATGACCCCCCTCCCCAAAACCTCAAAGCAAAATTCCTTTTTTAATTGCATGATAATTTACAAAATTAAATTACTCTCCAAGGGTTTCACTGCCAGTCTAAGATAACAACCATACAATCTGGCTCTTGCACTAAATAACCATTTCTGATTATTGTTTTTATACATAACCAGGATTAGACCGAGATCTTTCCCAATACTAACCTGGAAAAGCTAAAATCCAGAAGTGTAGGCCTTAATGTATTCAGAATAACAAAATGCAGGTTTGTCTGCCCCAGACTTTGAGAACGTGGCAATGGGCACATCCCTTGTGTAAGGCTTAGTCTAGACTGTTAAACCACACTTCTGATACTCTTTAAATTTCACTGTCCAAGATGAGAGAGCAAAACGTCTTGGATGACCAAATGCTGATTAGGTCTTTTAAAAGAACCGATAACAGCACATTAAAAATTACGGTCATAGACTGGTTCATAAACCCACCTCGTACAAAGAAGTGGGAGGCACACTTTCCCTGCCTGTTTTCCTTAAGGGCTATAGAGAAAACTGACAGGAAACAGTGGAATGAAACTGGTTTGTGGTCCTAGAGAGGACAATGGTTTTGAAATATAATTGTGGGCAAACAGAAGATGTGGACAAATAGATATCACCTCCTAAGCACCAGCTGCAAGGCAGGCACATGAGAAAACATCTGAGCCATGTGGATGCAAACACAAAGGTGTGTCTATAATTTTAGCTAAATGGTGTGACTCAGTCAGAAATGTTACATATGCAAGCAAAAGAAACCCCTCAAAACAGTGAAACACTTTGTAGAATGATCCTGAATTCCCACAAAGAGAGAAAAGGAGGGAGTGAGAGTTTCCTGAGTTCAGCGCTTATTGAAAAAAGAGGCTTGGGTTACTGCCAAAGGAGCTGTTTCCTATTGTCTTTTTTCATGCTACAGTCAGGGAAACAGGACCTCAGTTTAAACCTACTTTAATTACACAGAATGTACACAAAGATATATCACTTCATGTCAACATTTTTGACAGAAATAAACTAGAGGACCTCAAATTGGCTGACCATTAAATAAAAAAGTTATGTAACTTCTTTCATGTATAATGAGAGATATGGGAAAAAACGCAGCAAAATTCTAAAACGTATCAGACACTTAGCACTCAGAATTTGTAATCTAAGTTGGTTTTAAACTTAAATAATTTTTAAAAATTGTATTAATACAAGGAAACATACTGTCTTACAATACACAGACAAAACTCTTTCTGAAAATAGCGTGGAAAATTGCAGAATGGAAAAAATTACCTAGTCATTACATTACCCTGAAACTTGAAGGTCTCTATTATGTTCCTCCCTAACCCCCAATTCCTGTATTATCCTACCTAAATCACTGAAGCCCTACATTCTCAGCACTTACCTTCACAGGTCCTTCTGAAACCATAGCCTGAGGCTTCACTCTGTTCTTCCCTATATTTCACATCCCTGAAAGCTATGTGCTACAAAGTAGTAAGAAACTCTTTGATTCTACACAAATCAGAGACTGTGAAGTTCTTAACCTCAAAAGGATTTCTTAAGCATTTTCCTGCATTCATTTATTTTTGATGCCTCAGACAAACAAGAGCTGATAATGCTCATGTAGAAAGATTTCCATTGCTTAAGCAATGCAGCTGAGGAGAACAAAGACCTGGTCCTGTACCCTCCACTCACACAGGTAACGAAAATTCTCTCCTAATGGTTACTTTCCCAGAACGAGATTTCATGGGAAGTTCTGAATATCTGTCTCTCTCAATTCTATTTCAGAGAAATAAATAGAAGGTGCAGACACTTCCAGAAAAGGGAAATCTTTGTCTAGCTGAAGTTACTACCAACTTCAACTGACCTCAGCCAGAAAGCTCTGGCAGGAAAAAAGAAAATTTACCTGGTGCATTTCCACTATCCAGCCTAACATTGTATTTGCTTACATACTGTAACTGTCAAGAAAGGCACTACTGATTTTTAACTTATTTTCTCAAATAATATTCAGTTACTGGCAGCAGGTTGCAGACCACAGCTGAAAAGAATGGGGCTGGTAAGAAGTTCTCTTGTAATGGAAGAAAATTGCATTTCTTAACTGTTAACCTTGGTTGTACCTCATGCTTACAGTTGATCATGTTGAGAGTTGGACAGGTGTCGTGTGATTTCAGTCAGCTGGGCAGCGCTGGACAACAGACTTTCCATCCTGACCCATTTCTCTTTCCAGGATAGGTTTTTCACTCTGAAAGGCCAGTCCTCATTCCTGTAAGCAAAACAAGAGAGACATCCAGTGGCTGGACCATTTAAGTGTATTTTTAACCTAACTAGAGACAAACTTAACTATGTTCTTACTTAGTCCACGTTCTTGTGTGTTTAAGAAACCATTTATGAGCCAACTACCAGACATCCAGAGCCAGAGAAAAAAATGATTCCAGAGGCTGAAGCACTACTGTCATCTTTGCTGCGTATTTTTCTTGCAGCCTACAGACCTCCTCGTTGTGTACTCCAAGTCCCATCTGTAGTTCTCCCTTTTTCTTTTAACTTCATTATTTTGATTTTCAACTTGTGTGAATTGGTGTAGGTCTGCTAACTCTCATGGAGCTATAACAGTTTGTGTCAACCCAGAATCTCATTCTAATTGTTTGCCGTTTAGACATGTACTTTTCACATCTACTATCTTCTATTCAAATATTTTCTCTAACCTTAACTCTGTTTGTACTGCTTCCTTTTATCTGCATAGTAAATAGACTTCCCAGCCATTACTGATATAAAATTCCAGAGAATCAGTGGTAAATCCTGGTAGTAAGTGGTTTGATCTTCATGTTAGAGCAGGGAGAAAAAGATGATTGAATTTACTAATATAAGTTAGTAGTATCTAAAGTATTTATTATTTAAAAATTCCATATATTTACTGTCACATCTAAGCTATTTCTTGTATATGAAGAGACAGCTTATTTGAAAGCACAAATCACCACAAAAGGGCTTATAAATGAAAAAATCTGAAGACAGGATGAATAAATAGAAGGGAAACATAGGGATAAGCATTTTGACAAAGTATGAGCAATATTAATTTAGAAGTAATTTATTTGCAAAAATCAACTTTGTCAGTGCTACATGTTAAATAATTCATTTTTTAAAGAGCTTGACCCTTACAAACTTGAAAGATCTGTATGAAGAGTTCTGGTAAGAGAGTAAGGAATGGGGTAATTCTTCCATATTTAGTGAAGAATTGAAGACAGGCAGTTGCTGACTTCACTTATAACAATGTAGGATGAGGTGTTAGGGCAAATTTCTCAGCTTCCAAAGAGAAAACTGTATGCAGCCAACGGGGTAAAAACAGATAATATGATAAGATGACTCAAAATCAGCAGGATACGCTACTTATGAAAAAACTGACATAGCTAGTATGACAAGGAATTTGGTTTCCTTATCACATACAGGTATGGAAAATGCATCACACAAGCCAAGCAACAACGTGTCAAGCTGTAATAGAATTATTCCTAACATAAAACAAACAGAAGGCAGCTCAAGCCTTGCACTGAGCCCTCTGCTAAAATATTTCACTCTACTGTGTACTTCCTTGCAAGGCTTTTTTTTTTTTAACTGTGCTGCTACAGAAACACACATCCCAACAACAGGAAAAAAAAAAAAAGAGAGAGAGAAAGTAAAGAAAGTCCACAAGGCACTTCTGCTGCTTAGTAAGAATCACTTGGTATTGCTCTCATATCAACCTTAATTCTGTTCTTGAATTAAATACAATTTTTCTTGGCTACCACAGGGGGGCTGATTTCAATTGCTGGTTGGCTTCCATTTCAAGTAACAGAGCTGTATCAATAGAAATTGAAAGCTGAAGTTACAATCTCAGCAACACTTCAGTGTCTTAAAAACCTGTATGTCAGAAAGCTATTACATACAAAGCAAGCCACCCAAGCAAACAGCAACTTAGTACAGGGCACAGGCACAGAATGTGGTTTGTCTGGCAAATCACAGAACTTAGATTACTGCTATTTCCTCCACATCAAACCCTTCACTGATGCCTTTATAGCAACACTTTGTAACACAGTGAGCTACAGCCTAGCCAGCACACATCTACCAGTCCCCTAACTAGCTTTGATCAGTGCTAAATAACTGTCCAGTTGCCTCACTCCAATTATCTAAGTTGAGGATTTATCCATCTGCCAAGTCCTGAACTGTGGCCTCCAAAACCAGAGACATCTTTTCATCAGTTTGGACTCACGAAAATCATTAAGTCTTACCTAATTGCTGTACTCCGGAGATCTGAAGTCCCTCAAGATTACTGCTCCATTTGGTGGGAAAAAGCGACACCAGCTGGAGGTGACACTCAGTTTCTTATGAGCTTCTCTCTTCCTTTCTTCCTTTTCTATGTAAGAGTGCACAAAAATAGATACATGTGCATTTTCTTCTATTAGAAAAGTTACTAATTATCAACAGCATAATTGGTGGAATTTTCCCCTATATATCACTACAGTTAGACGGATACCAGTCATAGAATCATAGAATGTTAGGGGTTGGAAGGGACCTCCAGAGATCATTGAGTCCAACACCCCTGACAAGCAGGACCATAGAATCTAAGGCAGGTTGCACAGAAACGTATCCAGACAGGTCTTGAAAGTCTCCAGAGAAGGAGACTCCACAACCTCCCTGGGGAGCCCATTCCAGTGCTCTATAATCCTCACAGTAAAGAAGTTCCTCCTCATGTTGAGGTCAGTAACTTGAAATTATTATTACCATCTAGTTATCTCAAAATAATTAATTTAAAGGTTAAACCAACAATTTATTAACACTAATTAGTCAATGATTTAATGACTTAGATCTAAACATATTAACGAAACATATTCTAGTATGCCTACATGAAAAGCAAATAAAAGGAGACATTTGAAATCTGGTTTGGTTTGGTTTTTTCCTCAGCCTCCATCTGCTTTAGAGTCTGTGATACTAGGTAAGAATTCACTGAAAACCAAAGAACTTAAAAGCAGTGATTTACGTATGGCAAGAGCTCACCCTGATTTTATGCAAGCTTATAAAAAATACCACTCCTGAGACAGGACTCTCAAAGAGATCGGGTCCTATTTTAACAGGCAATGTACTACCACTTTTTACACTGCATATTTTTTGTGCTGAGGACCTTATTTCCATCAACAACCCTCAAACACCATGATGAAGTAGCTATTACTGTCACTCCACTCTCCACATAGAAAATGGTAAGGAAAAAGGACACCCAAAGGTCTGCCAACACTTTACAGTTGATATGGAACAACGACACAAATCCCTTGACTTGATGTTTCATACTTTCCCAACAAATATTCTTCCACTTGAGGTCAAGGAACAGCACAGAACGGCTGAGGCAGCCAACCAAAACCTAAAACTAAACCTGAAACTGAAGCAGGTTAGCAAAGTCCTACTATCACAGTTCACATCAACTTTGTTACAAAGTTCCTCTGTTAAGAACTTCTTCCTAAATGTTTTTGTTATTTTTCAGGCAACCTTTTCAGAGCAGGATAGATCTTTAAGAACACTTTTAGCGTGTGAATAACAAAGAGAAGGAAGCACCTGAGAGCACCCTGCTTTGGAGATAAGAGTGCAAGTAGAACATCTTACCACTAGAGGACAGTATAATGCAACCTCCTGGAAATTTCTGTCGGAGACTCCTGATTTCAACCTTATTTAGAAATCTGACAGCCTGAAGATAAGAGGACTTTGTGTAGTAAAGCAAGGAAGAGAAAAAAATCTGCACATTACAGATTTACTGGGACACTGATAAGAGCATCAATATACAGCCACAGTGATGACAACTTTGCGTGTGAGCACGCTTGCAAGGGCCAGGCAGATGATGGGGTGTCTCCTTTTCTGTTGGGCTGGGGGTTAAAAAGAAGCCGTAAAGACTCTTAACATATGTACATGGCACAAATCCTAAGATGCTCTCTCCTCTTTACTGGTGCTCTTACTCAGGCAAAATGGCATCAACTCTGATGGGAAAGTTGCCCAGCTGAGAACTCGATACAAACTGGAGAAAGGCTTCAAGCAGTTGACTCATGAACAGACTATGCACAGAACTGAAGGGATCAACAAGTTTTTATAGTCAAATTAATAAAGGAAATGTCAGGGGATAATTATTGTTCTTTGTTCTTTGATATCATCATCTTCTCATTGCGTCATACGACACAACTCTGATCCCATTTAAATCTCTGCACCACGTCACTGACTTCAACCTGCAGGCTCCTCTTGATTTCTGATGCTGAGATGAGCCTTTTTCCTTAGAGTGCAGGTGAAGCAAGTGTCACGATATCAAGGTGGTTTAGCAGCGATCTATCTACATTGCACAAGGACAGCACAGGAAGAACTTAGGGCTGGAATAAGAGAAGTGATACAGGTGAGCGTGGTCTCAAGCGTGCAATGAGAGATGCATGGCTGGCTCTGAGAGAATTTGGCTGGCTCTCACTAACTTAACGACAAATATATACCACAGAAACATATATGCACATGGAAAAATAAGCGAATCAAGTTGCCAGAAGGAACGGTCCCTTGTCGAGCTGCAGGTGACTCGGGCAGCATCTGAAGTGAGGAGAGCTATTTAACTGTTCTACACTCTGATGGCTGTAATCTTGGTCAAACTGCTGCTGTCACCTACTTTTCTGTGTAAGAAATGAGAAAGCGTTTACCTAGCTGTGAGAACTCTAAGTAAAAAGCACTGGATAAAGAGCAAATTCTTACCACATTACCCCTGGAAAAAGGAAGGCAAGGAACCTCTGTACCTGAAGGAACTACCATTCAGGGAAAGTCCCTACACATGAAAGGAGTGACCAGTCTCTGTGCAGCCACTGCAGTCCAGGAGGGCTGACTTAGAGCATAAGGAATGGCAGATTTGAGGTGAATACCTGGAAAGGACATACATGACTGGCCATTTTGCAGCATCTTCTGTGGCAGCAGTGCCCAGGGCACAACGGAGGAAAGGACAACAAGATGACTGCACCAAAGAATAGCAGTATCATACAGAAAAATTCAGGTTGGTTGTTTTTCTTTCTTTTTTTCTTTCTATCCATTCCAGTCTAGCACAGCACACTCCCCAGAGTTTAGGAGCAATGAGATTTCTGTTCAGCTTGCCACAGAAAAGAAGGATCTGAATGGGCTTCACAGACTTAGAACTAGGTCTCTGATCTAAGCAAAATGACCACATATAACCCAGCAAGAAGGAAGAAACAAGAACTGACTTCACTCTTGGTTTGCTTTTCTTTTTTTCACACAATTTATCAGCTATACTTCCAAGATAAAACTAACAAGCCCTTTTACAAGGTCAGATCTTTTCCAGCTGTGCAAGAAACAAACAAAGGAGACCGCTAAAAGTGCCCCCAGCTGGTAAAGCAGGATGCTGTCCCAAGAGCTCTTGCTCAGCTTTTCTTTACTCTTACCCAAGTTGGGCTTCCTACTCAGCCTGTGGTTTTTCTGTTTTAGTTCCCAAACTCGGCTTTTTCTTCTGTATAAGTGCTTCCTCCCCTCTCAAGGCTACTTAGTATTGCCCAATAGTTCAAATTGTTCAAATATCCAAAAAGCCTGCACTTGTTTTTTTCCAGAATTGCTGATGTGCTTGACTATATTTTAAAATACAATAGATTTTCTTTAATGTAAAGTTACCTAAAATAAAGGGCATCAGTAAAACCTCCTGATTTCGGGGAGGTTCACCCCACTGGTTAATAATGGAATGTTCAAGCACACACAAAAACACATACCTTTAACACAGCTGCAACTTCCCCTTGGATACAATTACATATGAAACAGCTTAAACCGTTCACAGAAGAGAAATTATACAAATAACTGTAAAAAGACATTTAAGGGGAATCAGTAGTCCTGATTTTTTCCTCTTGATTACTGCAATTTTTTATCTCAAAAAGATACAAGCTCTGTGCCTACAAAGAGGGAATAAAATCACATTTAAAATTCTATATTGCATAATGCCTGCATATTTGAAGGTAAATAAATACAAACATTTTACAGAGACTATCTCTCTCTTCCCACTTTTGTTGGTTCATATTCCAAATCAGGTTTTAAAGCCTTCTTTTAGCTGCAGAAAATACAGTGGCTGCTAGAATGAAGCAACAGTCAATAAATACATTGTTGGGCAATTCCAAAGACATGCACTGTAAACATTACAAAATTTCTTCAATTCCATATACATTAATACCTGATCATCTGAAGAGGAAAGGCTGAAAAGTAGATTTATTTAGATTTATTTCTTCTTAAAAAAAAAAAATCTGCAAGATGGCATTATAAGAATGAAGTTATGGTGTCCAAGTTAGACTGAAACCTCGAGTCCAACAGTGCTTCTACTTGTTCTGCTCAGTGTTTATTTTAATTTCTGAGCACATCAGACTGGCATTCCACTTGTAGGTGTAGTAAGAGGAAACCAAACTCAGACTCCTCTCTTACAATGTACAACTTTCAAGCTTGGATGCCTACCTTAAGCCAACTAAAGGTCAGAGCAGAGGAGCTGCAATTATGCTTGTCATTAGATGAAACCAGAGGCCTCAGCCCAGAAATGTATCAATGAAATTGCTTAGCTTTCAGTCACTGAGTACTACACAAAAGTTCAGTAGTAGTTTCCTAGATAGGATCCTAAATACAGATTGGGTTTCCAAGTACTTTACAGTAGATTTACTGGTATTGCTAATAGGACTGTTTCCGTCTTTACTTCATATAGAAGTAACAAGTCATGGGATTGCTTAATGCACATGCGGTCCCCTTCCTATATCCCAGCTGCGCCTGGGGCTGTATTAGCCAGTTTTTAAGTTCTGTACTACATGATTTAAGAGAACGATATTAATTGTCTCAAGTAAAAGACAGCACCTCTAGCAGATGGGGCTTCATGTTCGCACCAGTACCGATAACAGCCTCCTGTCTGCTTTGGCTGAAGTTACAGGGAATTCTCTGGTTTTAAGGGTTTGCTAGTCTTAGCAAGAAGGTGTGGTAACAACAGGCTAAATGCCTGAGCTGCTGTTTCAGTCCTAAAGGCTGCATTTCCACGGGAGAATGAAGATGCTGTCATGCCAGCATGAAGAAAAACTGCAGTGTAACCATATGTGTGGTTTCTGTTCAGGGGATAAAGGGTTGCTTCCCACAACTGCTAGCATGATACCTTCCCACAAGCATGAAACTGTTTTGGAGGGGGAAAGAGAAGAAAGACAAGATTCCCTAATTACCATATGATGTTTCTCATACTGACAAGTGACCTACCATGCTGTGGTGAAGCACGTGATGCTGGCTAAATCCCACCACGTTCTATAATTTGGTACCAACAGAGAAAGAGGCACGTTAGCCAAATGACTGAGCAAATGTGACCTTTAAAAACGTGTCAACCTTGCCGTGGACAATCTTAAAGAAAAAACAAGCAAAACTAACCCAGACTCTTCCATCATCCGGATTACAATCATTGGTGATTATTTTACTCTAATTTTTGGTCTGGAACACGTGATTTACCCTCTCTGCCCTTCTCAAACCCCAGCTGTGAGAGTTCTCCTATCTTCAGTGCCAATGATGGGCAAACAAGAGCAAAACTGTTGCTCTAGGCCACAAGAGCTGTCACAGAGACCCTGTCCCCAACCCCAGCTTCACTGTATGGATCTTAATGTGAACCTGGGGAAGCAACACGTCCTTAAGCTACGACACTTGCATACGATTACAGAAACCAGTGAAGGGAGCACATTCTTCATCGCATGACTGAAGCAATGGGCCTGGTCACTGCATCCTACATCAGCCTGCATCAAGCAAATACTGGCTCGTCTAAATTACATCTCAAAGATTTTGGGCGTGTAGCCTAAACTCATCCTGAGCACGCAGTTTAAATGAACTGTATCATTTCCCATGCAAGTCCATAAAGCTATATTGCAACACAGTTTCTATTTAACTGATTTTCAGCCCAATTCATCTCTGGTAAGGTAGGTTCCCGCAGTAGAACGGATGGCAAACTAGTGAAGAAATTCACAGCTCACATACACTAAGCACACACTGCCTGAACACAGTGAATCAGTACATGATTCACCCACTTTCATGCAACAGTTGTGACCTTTCATCTGACTACTTCCTCAAATACAATGCAGAGAGATATATATAACATACAGAAATCAGGAACCAACAAACTGGGGGAATAATAATAGCTCATCTCGTGATTTTTTGCTGTTGTACCAATCCTTACTACATGCTCTATCAAATATTTATGTCACCTCTTGCTATCCTTTGACCCTGCCATCTGCCTCTTGTTACCCTTTGGTTAATTAACCAGATCAACTAAGGCATAGGTTGCTCTTTGTATGAAATGAATGAAGGCAGAGAATACCCAGACCTTTGAAATATCAAGCACTAGAGGCCTCAGAAAGGGATAATTAAAAAAAAGTTTTTCAGGAGAAACAACATTATATAGAGAATATACCAAACTGCAGATAATCTAATTCTGTATTTTTAAAGTGATATTCATTTGTACAACTAACTTTCCTTTCTGCCATTTCAAGTGTAAAGCTGATAACAAGCAACTCTGAGCACAAACATTAAATTCTGTCAACAAACACAGCTTATGCTTTGAATTAGGGAAGGTAAGGTTAACATGCTACAGCACTGCACCACAGATCTTCTCACTGCAACGTGTGAAAAATTGCAGGCATGAAATTAAACACTAGACCAAAATCTTCTCAAGCACCTATTAGCAGTATCTTGCTCCATTAGGCATTTTGAAACAAGTAATTAAATATCAGAGGAAAAGTTGTACTTTGTCTCTAGAAATATAAGGTGATACACATCAAGGGAAAAATGTATTTTAAATGTTAAGCAAGGCTCTGGCAGCAAGACCAAAGCAGAGCTGTTATAATCCAAACCCCAAACCAGCAGATTTGGCATAGAGGAGGAAGACCACAGCTCCACTAGAATCTACCAGAACATCATGCATATAAAAAGAAACATATGATACATCTGAGAAGCAAAGGCTAAATGTATTTTCAAGGGACATCATCCTGAAATATTTTGCAAAGAGTAAAAAATCGTGCATCTTCCCCTCAATATATAAGACTTTGTAAACTGTTGCTTCACTGCATTTTTTTTCCTTCTGAAATAGATCCGTTCTTTCTTAGTAGCTCACTCTGTTCAGGATCATAGTATTCTAGAGACCATATAATTAGTACCCTAAAACCCAGAAGAGATGGTTTCTTGGAATGTCACAGAACTTGCAGCTCACTACCAGGTTGTGCTATAAGTTTGTATTTGAGAGAGACAGAGGAACTCACAACATGTTAGAAAGTCTCCAGGGAGTGGCAGAATTGTGAAAAAGGTTGATTGCTAACCAGGTGAAGTCACCACAGTGATGATTTGCAATTGTTAATGATCCAAATTTCCATCCCTGGAGCTAGAGGCCTGTTTTGCAACCCTCCGAGGGGTCACTTCAAAGCCACAGTAGAGCACCTTCTTTATTCCATGTGAACGTGGTGGCAGGTTGCACAACCCAGCACCTAACACTTCCATGTATTAGACAACGCAGTGGGTCAAAATGAATCAACCAACAAACCATTAGTTGAAATCACAGATCTGCATTACAAAAATATCTTATAAACCTCGTAAGGAACTGGGTCTTATTACCCTTTGCACTGTACCAGTAACAAAGAGCTCCTATCTCAAACAACACACCCTCTTGGCTGTGGACAAGATGCCACAGGAGAAGAGAACATAAGAATAAGACAGGGATGAAAAAGCACAAAAATAGCTTGAAGCAGAAATCAAAGCTTCCCCTTTTCCTAACCGTTTATTTATGTCCTTAACCATTTATTTATGTCCTTTGGCAGTGTAGCACAAACACAGATGACTTAAAGCTACTAGATTCACCCTTAAAGAGAAATTTTCTTCTTTGTTGCACTTGGGACTCTGTTTCCCCTTTGCCTCATCAGCAAAAGATTAGCAATTCAAGCAGCTTGGATATTCAGAAGCTGATGCAAATTCTGAAATACTGGGAATGTTTGGCAGTTATGTGACTGCTGCAACAGGCAGACACCCACAGGTGTAGATGCAATGTGGTGAAATACTCAGGTTTGCAGTAAAGCTTAACCACACTATCAAACACAGCTGTACCAGTCACATGCTGGGGATTTCCCAGCTGCAGACTATCTCCCAAAGCAAATGTAGTTTGAAACAATTCAGTCACTATGTAATCAGCAACCATGTGACAATTTCATTTTCTCTTTCAAAACATCAGAACAAGTCTGGATTCAGACAGACCGTGTGGCTGAGCCACTGCGACTCTTTCTTAGTACTGTTTCTGTATTTATCATGTCAAATATAACACTGCTACTACAGAAGAACTGTACTGGCTTCTACAGAAAGTACTTCTACGATCTTCATTCAGGAAGGAAGTAAATGTTCTTATGTACTCATGAGATCTAAAGATTTCTTTAGCAACACGATGTGGACAAATCACATCGAGACCACAGGTTAAATGTGTGACCCTCAGGCATCATTAGGTTTTGAGTCTCTCTCACTGGAAAACATCAGATGAAACCTATATGAGAATATGACCATTTTAATAGAGTACAAAATAGCTAGAAATTAGGAAAAGAAAAACCTGCATTTAAAATTCTTTGTACGTTCTAATTCCAATTGCTTATTGTTCCTCTCCTTCCTCAGTTCTAAACCAGACTGCAAGCCCATGAAAGAAGAGGTGCAGCTGAATTTAGTCTGCTGTCTTTTCCTCTCTGCTCATCATATATCAGTATTCTCTTCTCAGACAGGAAGGCGTACTGAAAGAAGTAATTATTTACTTCCAGTTTCCTCTCTAGTCTGTGCTAATTGACAGGTTTAAGCAGGAATACTAATAAAATAATTTTTAAAAGGTTTAATTGCAACATACGTGTATTAAGGAAACAGTTTTTGCTGCGAGTACCTGCTGTAGACAGGAGAATCTACAGTCATGATTAATGTATTTCAGGAAGGAAAGATGAAGTCAGAGGGGAGAATTGCTAAGGGCCCTGCCCTTGGAAGGCATTTGATTTAAAATCCTAAAACAAGGAGGTATGTCCAAGCCACATTTTTTTGTTTATCCTGTCCGAGTGGC
This sequence comes from Eurystomus gularis, assembly GCA_013400335.1. Lineage (NCBI taxonomy): Eukaryota > Metazoa > Chordata > Aves > Coraciiformes > Coraciidae > Eurystomus > Eurystomus gularis. Next base: position 963,721 of record VZZY01015302.1, read on the forward strand.
TATTGTTTCTGAACGCTGACCAAATTTGAACACTCACTGTGAGATATGCAGTGTGCTCTATGCCTGGAGAGCAGCCTTAGCATCACTAACAAATCAGCTGGAAGGTGTATTTCCCTCAACACCCTTTATACAATCCCATTGAATTTACTACACACTCTTCTAAAACAAGAAAGAAAAACATACACTAGTTTGGAATAAAAAGCTGACACATCCTTCAGATATGCAGGAGTCTGAGTCACGGAGGAAAAATGCACAAAATTTAAAGGAGGTCCTGCTGTATAAAACCATTAAAAAAAAAAGAGAAGAGATTTACTTTTGGCTTCTGCTGGTATACTGCTGTGGAAAGCACGCTGGTGAAAATTTTGCATAGAGAACGTAATGTTGTAATGAAATACAACTGAAATCTCCTTTCTGCAGCATCAAGTCTGGAACAGACAGCATCATCCTCAGAGGAAGTATGGTCAGATAGATAACAGAAACACGTGCATGACTTGGGAAGACTTAATTAACAGGGCTTTTATAAAAATCCACTGCCCGTGGTACTCTTATATCTTAGAAAAACCCAAAAAGAGGAGAGTGCAAGTGTTACCTCTTTCTGATCTAGAGATAAGGGGGATGATCTAGAGTAGGCAGGAGGATGCTCAAGTAGCAGCACCTGAGAGGAAGCTGGCAAGAAGGCAAATACAATACATGCTCAAACAGTCCCTGAAGAAATTGAATTTGCATGGTAAAGAGAACTAAAAGATGACATTTCTCAGGTCTTTATGTATTGATATTAGAATAGGTAATAAGACAGAGAACATGAAATTATCACCAACATCGTGCAATGATTAATCTGATTTAAATGCTAAAAAACCCCATGCTAAGAGGGCAGAATGAGTAGGAGAGATGGAGACACTGTTGCAGGCAGCCATGAACATAGTATGTGTGTTAGAGTTGTCAGTAACCTGCGATTTCAGTATCCTAGCACAGTAATTAAAATGGTGATTGAAATTGATGTGGGAAAGTGAAAAGTTTTCTTAAGAAGTAATCTTACAGTGGTCAAGAACGTGTAATTCCATGGTCAAAAAGAGGATAATTTTGGCTAAAAATGGTGTTGTCTTTCACTATTGAAGTGTAAGCAGTAGCTCATAATAAAAAGTCCTATATAATAAATGAAGATAAGAGAAACAGTAATAATCTGTATGAATTAGGAGTAAAAGGGGAAAAAAAAACCTGTTAAACTAGAAACATCAGTGGGAAATCCACAGCTTACAGGACCAATGTAACATGAAGAACTGAGAAAAAAAAAGTATCCAGACCACAATAGTCCTAGCAGTAATATAAACCTTTTGCCAGATGGAAATAACAAAACTTTTATTAGTGATGCAGGAGAGACAAATTTTTAGAAATATTTCAATTCTATATTTGGTCAGATGTTCCTATGTCACATGATGATGTTGAACTATTTTCCAGTTCCTTAGTAACCAAGCAGGATGTTATACAGCAGGTACTAGAAATACACATTTTAAAATCAGCCAATCCATCTACCTCACACCTAAGAACTAAGACTGAGAAGACCTGAGAACAAATTATGTTTATTTTAACAAACTAAGGCATTCCAGGGAAATTCCACTTGACTGTGCTAATGTTGTGCCAATAATAACAAAGGCCAGCAGGATGACTCAGAGAGCTAATGGATAGTTAGTCTGAGGCTACTTCCAGGTAATAAAGCTGTTATAAAATTAATGAAGAATTAAAGTACCGGAATGTAATTAATATCAGTCAACCCATTTTTGTGGCAAATAGATCTTGTAAAATAAAGTTATTGCATTGTTTGGTGAGACAGACCTTTGGCTCATTAAAGTAACTCTATATCTGCAATGTATCTGTGGAGAACAGTTGACTTAATAGTGTATGACATTCTCATTATGAAGATTAGCACAACACAGTATCAATAAAAACTGTTAAATGGACTGAAAACAGAAAGATCTAACAAAGTAATAATGAATGGAAACTGTAACAAACTTTAGGGCCTTTGTGATTTGGAAATAAATATATACATCCATAATAATAAGGTTTATGAGATTAATCAAATTATGAGGATGAAAGCTGAAGATATTAATGTAGAATAATTTAAATCACTTAATAAACTAAGCCAGTTCTAATGAAACACATCTTAATAGAGCCAAACACAAAGGGTTTCACATTTTAGAAAGACTGTTTTCAAAGCAGTATACAAAAAAAGCAGACAAAATTACTCAAAGAGGAAAATGTCTTACGGTGACATGTTTGAAGGAAAGACTTAAAAGTTCACTTGTTAACATTATTAACTAGCTTGACTTAATATATCACAGAAAATATGGGCTCCTCAGGGCTCTTTAGTGTAAACATGAAGTTCAGGTAGGAAACATGGCACATTAAACAAGTTATTTGTAACCCAAATTACTATAGGAATTTTCAGTGGTGTCTTTAGTTACTGAGGTCTTCAAGTCTTTTTGAGTGTTGTAGCACAGCATGTATTTGCACGCTTCCTCCAGTGGTTGAACAGAAAAATATTCTATACAGAGGTAACTGGGTAATAATGACCTACGTTACAGATAGCTAATTAAGTGACTTAGTTCCTTCTAGTTTTTTTTTTTACCCTGTGGATACAGTAAGTATATTTTAATCTCTCTTCTGAAGAAGTGAGCTGACACCACTTTACTCATTTTGCAATACTCTATGTGAGAGCTGCCAGAAATCACTAAAGGTTGTCAGATTCTCAGCTTATCACCATAATAGGTATTCCCTGGAAAAAATAAGAAAAGTGTTTTGTTTAAAGAAAAGGCAGGGGGGAAGGGGGGGTGAGAGGGAAGCAAAAATCCTAAGCCTGCTCCCATTGACATTAATGTGTGATTTGTCATTGATTTACAAATGCAAGGTCTGGAAGAAAGAGATCGTAACACTATGGAAATAGTTCTACTTTTCTAATTTCAGGGTTCTTAATTCCACTCACAATTTCTTCAGGAGCAACCGCTTGGCTCTGTGTATGGTGTAATAATGACAGCCAGACCTTCCGCTTTTCCAGAAATAACCATGTCATAAGCTGCTGCTTCCTTGTTTTATGTATTTACAGACATCAACAAGCCTATATAAAGCCTCTCCATAATTTGTTCATCTACAGTAGCTTTTCTTTTGATACATTTTTAGATCAACTGCACTTAACACTTCCTCACCCTATTGAGCTTTGCTCTGGGACAGATGATCAAGAAAAATGCAAATACTGTACTGTTTAAAGGATGACAGCCAACATTTTCCACAATGCCTGTTGAAAGGGTATGGTACTATGAAGTACAAAGAGTTCAGTGGGACTCCAAAGAGGTGCAGCGCTCGTGCTTACATCTGCCCTGTGAGTTGCCTGCAAAGCAAGATAGGTGTAAATTTATCAAAGTGCAAGAAGCAGAAGCTTGCCCATGATCTTTCAGTTTTCTAACAAAAGACACCACTCTGAAGAAAACAGTTTTAAAACTTATTTGCAAGTAATTTTATCAAAGGGAGAATTATCAGGAATAAGATGACTCATTAAGGAAAAGCTGTGTCCGTGCACTCCTTTCCTTCTTTGGTACAAGGTACAAAAAAGTTGTAAACATTTGGAGAGGGTATTTTCCTAAGGCTCAGTTGTTGTGTGCCTTCAAGCGTATTACCTTAGAATCTCAGGAATGTACCCTTTTCTCAATTTTCCAGCCTAAAGGATATAAACAGGCCAAATTTCATTACTAGCTTTTGTACAGAAAACCTTTCTATCAGATTCCTCCATTTCCTACAGAGATGTGGCTTAAGTACAGCTGTGCCTTCAAGATTTTTTCATGGCCTAAAAAGCTTGACTGCTAAAGCAGCAGAGTGGACAAAAGTCACAAAAGACTGTGGAGATACCAGGATTTTTCTTACATGGTTAAAGTACAAGCTAAATCAGTCCCAATTAACTGAGCACTGTTGCATGAGTAGATTTTCCTTCACAGAGTGTAAAGTACATGAAGAAAAATTCATAGTAGTTTTGCAAAACAATTTTCAGCTACCTCATACGCCACAAAAACTCTCCCGTTCTGATTCTGTTTTGATCCCAGGCAGCTAATGCACATCTTACTGTGCAGGGCACTGGTGCAGGGAGAGAACCTGTCAGCAGATCCTTGTTGGATGAATAGCCTTTTTCTGTGCAAATTTTGTTTTAAAATGTTGATTAGCCACATAATTAAAATTCAGAATATTGAAGAGAAAAGCACTTGGAACATCTGCAGTTTGCAATGATTACGTATGAGTTGAGAATTCACTGTGCATTAGAATATGCACATGGGCACCTTGTTATATCTTAGTGAGGAAAAACCACAGCAATTTCATCAGACACCAGATGATACCCCAGCAGGTAAATAAAAAAAAAACAAACTTAAAATGTTGAAAAAAACACTACAATGTTAATTTTTGTGCTTTCTAAGTAGAATTTTTTGAGATACTGTATTTAGCAACTATTTAATTTGCCTTTTCAACATGAATTACTTGAGTGGTGATTTTTAGAAGATGTTCACAGACTGGAAGGACATCCCTTGGAGAGGAGACCCCTAAAGAACTAAGATACTACTCCAAATTGTGTAAGTGGTTCAAATGGATGCCCCTTTTCCCTATGACTCAGTATCAGACTAAATCCCCTCATATTGGTTGAGAAGCACCACATCATGTAGGATGTTACATATTTGCTACCATTTTCAAGAGGAAAAAGAGTGATAGAGGCCATGATAAGTATCACTTCAGGCGAGTATTCTACCAATTTCCATTTCCCTCTGAAGATGCAACTAAAGGCGCTGTCCTTCACTTGCAGACATACAGTGTTTCTAAATGCTGACTACACGTGGAGACATCTCATGACAGCTGAATACCATCCCTTTTACATAACTGCCTTCTAAAACACACTGCCTGTGTGGTCAAAGGAAGCTAAAGTGTATACATCAACGTAAAACAGAGTAAAGCTATGTCTGCTTTGTAGGAACAAGGCATTCTGGTAGAACTGATTCTATCGCAACTCCTGTTCTGCGGCAAAACTAGAGATAGATGCAGGTGGCATGTTCTGCAGCCAGCAATCCAAAGGAGACTACTGAAGAAGAATCAGGCACTGAGGAATAACACTGAGAATGAAGACAGACACAAATGGACTTTAAGATGGGAGAGTGTTGCACAACGTGAAATGAGATGGAAAATGATTAACACGGGGACAAGCAGAACAGGCACATAAACAGTACAAGAAATGGCATGGAAGCTTGGAAAGGGTGGAAGCATATGGCTGTACCATGTGCAAGTGAAGTCAGTGACAGCTGACCCAAACTGGCAAAAAATGAAGGATATACGTAAAGGCAAAAGAATGGAGATGCACAGGGTGTGTGCTGGTGCTGATTTCACAGGTATCTGAAGCTAAGTAGTCAAAGCTATACAGGTGGAAGTTGAAAAGCTGGTAGACGCAACCTATTTGCAGCTGTTAAACTTGTATTAGGTGAAATTCACTCCATCATAGCTGAAATGCATGCCTACTGCCAATGCCTCAAGCCACTACAAATTGTTTTCAGGATCCTGCAGAGCCCTGCAATACATACGGTCTGGATCTTAAAATAATAAGAGGGTCTTGTCCTGTAACACTCCAGCAACTAACTCAGTGACAAATGTCTTGAAGTTCCAGGAGGAAAAAATACCCTTTTTCCTATTGTTATCTATCCTGGCTGCCCCTTTGGGACCTTTGCAAATAGAAGAAGTTTTGCCAGGCTTACTCACAAGGAATAGCTCCCATCACATGGCAGCCCTCTGGAACCCAGTGACATGGCTTGCATGAGTTAGGATTACAGAATCAAGCCTACGGAGACTAAGGGACAGGCTGTTCCTACCCACCAATCTAAAATTATTCACTGGCCTCCAGACTCCATTTTTTGTTCTCTCCTGACTCATGATACCTTTTGGCCCTGGATCCTAATGAATCAGACTTAAACCACCCCCCTGCACTGTTGATCACTACTAAGTCTTCCCTATCTCTGTTGTCACAGTGCCATGCTTTAAGAAAAGTGAAGACTGCAGCCTTTGTGGCAGCACTGAGTGAACACCACTTTAAGGAGAACGTCCCAAATGTCATTAAAAATAGATAAAGCCATCTGGATCCTAAGACAGTCGGTTTGAAGAAACAACCCCACAAAACTATTTTGAACCAATTTGCAAAGGAAAACAAGTTTGCTGCCAACAAACGTTGTAGCCCTTGTCATCTATTACCACATGAACAAAGCACTCAGTGACTGACTCCAATACCATTGCCAATTATTATGACAACATACAGTATAATTGTATTACGTTTACAATATAATACATGTGAGTATTCGATAAAGCCTGGCAGGACTTCAGTCACTGCCTCTTTTATGCTTTAAAAATCAATTTTTCAAACTGAGTTTGCTGTATAACGTGTTCCCTAATGACATACTTTACTGTATAGAGAACAAGAAAGGATATTGAAAGTGATTTCAGACAAACCTCCTTACATTTAGTGAGATAAACCATTTTTATTCACACACATTGCACCACTATCAGCCAACATAATGTCTTTATTCTATAAACATGCCTCACCTCGTTCCCATTGAGTTTAGCGGCAAGTTTTCCAGAAGTTTCAACTGCAGCAAAATCAAGACCAAAATGCTCAGGGCCTAGTTTTAAAGGGGTTCTGGCTTCACTGTTTATTCTACAATTGCAAATAACTCTAAAGGTAAACTGCATCATTTAAACATCTCCTTAATTTGAGAATGACATCAGATAACAAGCTTACCAAATGACTCAATTTATATTTGCCAAATCATGTGTGAAATACAAGCAGGAGGTTGCCTTGGAAAATATGAACTAAAGACATATGCTCAGACTCAACTACCTAGTTACCAAGAGACCTCTTTGTCAGCCCATAGTCAACAATCCAGTCAAATTTCTGGGTGGGCTACCTGCTTTGCAGATAAATCAAGACACAGGTGCAGAGACACTCAAAAGAGTAATGTGTGTGCTAGTTTAAGTGCACCTTGCCTAAGCAACAGCACACAAATATGACTATAATGATTCCTTGGGCAAGCCCAAGTTCAGAAGTAACATGGTTCACACAGCTCTTCACCTTAATGAACCTCAGCAGATTCAATATACCATTATAAATTATTATAATGCACAGCCTGGGTGCCTCTACATCGCATTCCACTGAGCAGCCTGTTTCAGAGACTTCCTAGCTCATGATCTCCTAAGAATAAATGAAATCAATTTAGGTCTGGAAGTTTAGATTTAAAAGCAATAGTATTATCCACAGCTTCCTTTTCTCCAGACTATCCTGGTCCCTTGCTCTCATGGCTTAAATGCATTTCCATGATAAAACATTACTTAATGTAGTAACTGAATTACCGAAAAAAAGTGACATTGATGTAACAGATAAAAAACTGGTTTGATAGTTGTTTTCAGATGGTAGTGGTTAATGGGTTGTCCTCAGCCTCGTTGCTTGTAACAAGTGGAGCACTGTACAGGTCTGTACTGGGATCTGTGCTGGCTTACATCTATCAGTGACCTGGAGGAGGCAACGAAGTGTCTTCTTACCAGGTTTCCAGATGGCACCAAACTGGGCAGACCAGTCAAATACGGTCAAGAGCAGGGCCACCAGTCAAAGGGACCTAGACAGGCTAGAGGGTTGGGCTGATAAGAAATTATGAAATTCAAAGAAAAATGAAAGTCTTGCACTTGGCAAGAAAAAACTTTATGCGCCAGTACAGGCTGGAGACCAACTGGCTGGGCAGCTGGGGACACTGGCAGCAACAGTAAGCCAACAGTGTGCCCTGGCAGCAAAGGGCAACATCCTGGGCTCCACCACCAGGCATATAGCTAGAAGACCATTAGAAGCTATTATCCTCCTTCACTCAGAACACTTTCCACTGCATTAAGAACACTACAACCAGTCTGGGGCCTCCTGGTAGGAGAAAGATGTTGATAAACCAGAGTGAGTTCACTGAAGGGCCACCAAGATGGTCAGGGGGCTAGAGCACAGACTGGGTGAGGAGATGCTGAGGGAAGGGGGCATATTCAGTCTGGGGAAGAGGTGGGTTTTGGAAGACCTAATAGCAGCTTTTCACCTCTGAGGAGGTTATCAAGAAAATAGGGCCAGGTTCTTCTCAGCATTGCACAGCAGAATGATGGGACACAAAAGGACAAATTGAAACAAGAAAGGCTCCAACTTGACATAAGGATAAATTTTTTCACCAGCCAAGTATTGGAGCAGGTTGTCCAAAGAGGTTGCATAGTCTCCATTCCTGGCAGTCTTCAAGACAGAAATGAATAAAGCTCTGAGCACGTGCATACGGATGCCCCAACTTGAACACCAGTTACTGACAAGCACTGCCTTTTTCTGCTATCGAAAGTGCTCAGTAACACTTACCAACACTGGCAGCTTCAAAGCACAGCCTTGGGTACACGGGATGCAAAGTCACAGCCAGTAACTGTTGCAGGGATGCATTCTTAAATGGGATGCTTGACCTGGACATTTTTGTGCTGGCACAGTGGTCTGAGTGCAGCTGCTTTGCAAATACCTGAAGAATATTTGGAACCTCTTAAACACTTCTCTGATCACTGTTGTGTGATCCATTTTCATACTTCAGGATGATTTATACCATCTAAGATCCATGTATAAACTTAGCAGGAAAATTGGAATACATGTCCTTCTATTCCTATAGCATTGGCTAAAGGGAAAATAATGGGAAGTATCAGGCTGGAGAGAAACTGTTAGGGTAATTCCTCAAGTACCTATCTTGGGACATACTTAATATTTTCCTTCGTAATAAACTCTTGGTATGAAGAAAGACTGTACTCTGCACCAAAGGAGAACAGGGAACTCTGCAATAACAGAAATGGAATGAAATCAGATAAAATAAAGTGCATGGTCATACATATAGGTGTAAAAATTCCTCTGACAAGTTGGAAATAACAAATGAGAAGAAAGAACAAGGTGCACTAGTCCATCAGAGGATGACTACGAGCAGTCGCTGTGATGTGGCACAGATAACACATCAATGCTTATAAATATCTAAAGGGCGGGTGTCAGGAGGATGGGGCCAGACTCTTCTCAATGGTGTCCAGTGACAAATGGTCACAAATTGGTAAAAGGAGGTTCAACCTAAACATAAGGACATACTTCTTTACTGTGAGGGTAACAGAGCACTGGAACAGGCTGCCCAGAGAGGCTGGGGAATCTCCATCTCTGGAGATAGTCACAACCCATCTGGATGTGCTCCTGTGTCATCTACTCTAGGTTATCCTGCTCTAGCAGAGGGGTTGGACTAGATGATCTTCAGAGGTCCCTTCCAACCCCTACCATTCTGTGATTCTGTGATATTCTGACAAGATGTTGTCAGGAAAGATAGAGAAGTAGTAATGTCAGGATACAAAGTGCTGATCAGAGTGAAGCATATTACATGTAAGGTTTGTCACTCATATTCAACAAAAATTAGTCTTAATTAAGCTCCCAGGTAACACAGTAATAAAAATATGATAAATGGTAAAGATGTAGATAAAACATCTCTTATGAAGATAAAAATCTGATCAAACTATTAACAAGCTGACAAAATTCACTGCTTTGAGTATTTCCTTTATAATATCCTTCGGGTGTAAATAATTACAATTTAAAATGACTAGCGTAATGTACTACTTTGTTTCTCTAGGCACCGGTTTTGGCCTATTTTTCTTCTGGATATCTTTTTTTAGTCTTCTGTTCCAGGACTACCCATAGCAACAACTCTGAAATTTATTTCAATACCAGTCCTCACAAATATAGACAAACTTCTGTCATTCTCTAAGACTTACAGGAAATTTTAGCAGAAATATCAGTTGCCAAAGAGAAACCGAAACAGTTTGGTTTCATCATGAAAAGAAAGCCATTATGAATTTGTACTGCTGGAATCAGGAATCTTACTGTCATTCAATTACTGTCATTCTTCAGGCAAAGCCACTGAAAAAAACCCCACAATTTTCCCCACTAACATTATAGACTTTGTTTTCAAGGCTGGCAGTAAATGTACAATATTTGTAAAGTTAAACAATGTTAAGCATTACATGGCACTTTGCCTGTTCAATTAATCCTCATGGCTCTCCTGGCAGGTAGAGACCTGCCTAAGGCCATGAAGTAAATCAACTGGGATAAGAACACAGCAACATCCATCTCTCAGCTGTGTTGACCATTAGACCATGTTCCTCTTCTAGGAAGGGATCCTGGCAAATACCAAGCTTTGTGGGAAAGAGGTTCTATTTAAACATTTAAAACTTTAAATCACTTACTGGAAATGAAAAAAAGGAAATTGAAATAGAAAATATGAGAAATCCAAGAAACATGATAGCAATTGATCACAGTGCAGTCAGGAAGGAAAATGCAGTCAACACTGAGGGGAAGAAATCAGATAAAGATACTGCTTCAGTGACTGAAGCAAAGATCCTCAAATTGCAGCTGGGGTGATTAATTTGTTCTCACTCCTACTGTACAATGAAAATGAGAAAGCTAAGCATTAACAAATGTCATCTCATGATAATATAAATCTTTCTTACAACTGTGTAAGAGTAGCAAAATAGGAGTCTGAAATTGCTATTACAATTGCTACTCAGTGCTTTAGAAGTGGCTTACTCACCAAATAGATTGCTTACTCACTGCAAGGAAGTTCTTAGGTGCAGCTGTGCTCCTGGAAAATCATGTTAGCATGAAAATTCTCCTGGCTTTTAATGTCTTTTCTAGACCTGGTATTGATATTTTAATGACAAATTGATATTGTCGGTGATAATTTCAATCTGTTCCAGTTATTAGGACTGTAACACTGTTAATGAAAATGCTAACATACACAAAGTTTGTGATATTACCGACCCAGACAAAGTACCACTGAAGCAAGTATCCTAAATATTAAGCAAATATTATTTTCATTTAGGAAATAAATTGTCATGACTACTAAGAAGTAACTGGAGCCAGGTCAGTATGGTCCTATATAAACCTAGAGGGCAACAATATTATTTTGCTATGAAAATCAGAATCTTTCACTAGATAATTTGGACATTTACTTTTTTCATTTAAGAAAAAAGTAGGGAGTTTCCACTCTGCAGCTTGGAAAACTGAAGTCTCACACTCAAGAGCTCAGAAGTCAAGATCCATTATTCATATTTTACAGTATCTTATTCCATGTGTAGCTACAGTAACTCACTGCCAACACTTTCATAGCATAATATTACTTAGACCGAAACAAGAATGCAAAATCTAGCTGAAAGGTTTTAGCAAGAAGTTCAGAAGAAAATCTTGCCCTTTGTGTTTCTTTATTCTGCCCTCTAATTCTCAGATTGTTCAGTTTTTCATAGGATTATCTCAGAGTACTGAATACTTGAATACACACCCTTCCCTGTGTCCTATACTTGCTTTCTGGAATTAATATAGCTGGTATAATTAAAAAGACTTATCTAGGTTACATCAGAGACTTAACTGGCCCTCTGTTAGTACAAGAAGAGGAGAAGAATGATGGTCCAATTTCTCTCTCTTTCTTCCCAGATGGGTCAATATGACGTAGGTGGGGACCTGACCCCCTGCATTTCATAGGCAAGTGAATCACTCTTGGGATTAAGAGCTGACATTAACATACATCTGATCCTTAAACCCCAAGGTCAAATAAAACTCTCCTTCTCTTTCAGATACTATTAACCCTGAGAATAGAAAGACTTTTTTATTTTTCTCCCTTATGTTTAATTCTAACTTATTTTTAATATAAGGATTCCCTTAGTTCAGTTCGAGTTTCATTTTTTAGAAAAGTTTTCTTAACATTTTCCCTCAGAATTTAAACTTTCTTTCCAAGGTTTAGATGACATTATAAAATGGATACTGTTTCTTTAAAGCTGACACAGTAAGAACGAGCAGGCTCTCTTAGACTGCAGGTCATTTCATTTCTCATAAGCATGCTATCATTAGCTACCTTTAGTAGAACAAGTTATATTGATTGGTTCAAATCAAACTTGTGACCTGGTGGCAGTATTAGATGTTTGTTACAAAGCATCATCTCCTCATTAATCTTTCATTAGACAGTATGATCCGAGAAGCCAGCAGCAGTCACACCACGCTTACTCTCTCGAGTGATGCCACCACAGAAGGCTCCCTTATTGGATCATAGCAATTACTGGCCTTACAACGCAGATTCTGAAAGCCTTATCAAATTTCCTCCTAGCTATGGCAAGCTTACAAATAATCATGTGCTGTTTCTTGGGTGAGGACATCATGGAATTACACCAAAACGCAGTAAACTCAAGTCATTTCCAATTAAACATGTGACTCGATCCTGAGATGATACATCTTCATTTACAGCATATAAAGTATTTTACAGAAAGCTGAAGTACATAAAATTAAGATGCTTGAAAAAGTTCCAGTCAAAGAATAGAAAACTGCCAAATCAGATTATCTTGATGGAGAAATGAAGCAGAATCTCTGGTACCTGGATTGCTGGCATCTCTGTGCTGTGATTTAAAGGAACTGAGTAACAACCACAAGTAAACAGCAAAGAGTATGAGAAAGAAGCATCTGTTCTGAGTACCTAAGCACTGGTGGAACAGAGCCCAGAAGGGGGACATAGGTTCTTATTTTCAGCTCAACAGCACATCATAACAAGGCTTGGGGGGGCGAGGGGGGGAAGTTGGGAATTGTGCAACTCTAACAAGACATGATTATTTGCATGCAAACATAAAAAAGGCTAAAATTTTAGTGGCTCTGACGGAAAAAGAGCCTTAATATGCTGCCACTGACCTATACTTCCAGGGATCCTCAGGCTTACAAGTGTAAGGGTTGTATCACTAAGCTATTTTCTGCAGCCATACAAACATAGCAGTAAAAACTGAACACAAGTCATCCCATTAACCTCTGCAGCCATTAAAATAAAAAGGCCTGGCAAAGGACAAAATAATTCTCCATTAGAAGAGAACTTAAAAATGCACGCTGCAGAAATGTTCTTACTTATGCAGCTTAAAGATTTTTCTGGCTAAAATACCAAGTCTTGATCAGGGGTATATAAAAGTGACATCCACAGTGCACGTGGATGCAACGTAACCACCTCAATATTGCCTCAGGCAAGGTGGTGAACATCTTCCAGTCCCACAGATGTTACACCCCGCAGAAACACCATCCATGGCCACACCCATGGTAAATCTGATAGAGTTGTCCATTATCAATACTACTGTGAAAGGACAGACATCCTACCTAGAGTATCAAAATTAAGACGGACTTCCTTTCCCACACACAAAAAAAAACCACCCACAAAAATATACTCCCAAGACTGGCTGATTTAGGTAAAATACAAGACAAGTAGATGTAGCTAATCCTGTAAGTTGTGGGTTCATCTCATTACGGGCAGTACAAAATGTCAGCGTGACACTTTCTACACAAACTCCAGTGGTTCAGAGTTTGGAAGTAGCTCTCAAAAAGATTATCTGAGCTTTCTGAAACTGAAGTGCCTCCTCTTTTTATTATGCTGTTAGCTTTGGCACTTAGTTAAGTACTTATCTCTTGTGCTCAACAGGAAACTCCTATCATTGTTCTCTCAAATCCCTCCAAAGCACACACATTTGGAGAAGCAAAATTATACTACCCTAATTCATATGATACACTCCACCATATCTTGCATGATAAAAATCAGTCCCTAGTCTCTTATGCTTGGGTTGTGATAACAGCAAAAACATGGACAAGATGAGCTGAACCAGATTTCTACAAGGCAGATTCGCTCTACAAATCTGCATCTGGTATTTGTCAAGAAAAAAAAAAGAAAAAATAACAATAATTTAAAAATCAGCCTTCAGTTTCACACTAACCTCAAAATACTTTGTTACGACATGGTTCCTCAGTGAGGAACATGGACTTTGGAAAGATTTAAACCATAACCTTTTGTCTCAGCTCACACAATACTGTCCTCTGGAGCTACCAGATAAGCTTTGGGTAAGATATCACTATTCTGAAAAAACATCCAAGTCTCTGGTGAAAAACTTTTCAAATGCCATTCCAATGCAGAAACTGAGACTGGTAAGAGGAAGAAAATATATGAGTACTGTCAAGATAAAATTAAGTACAAGGTAGGGTTACATACCTTCAGTTGCACATGACGCACATTCATTTTAAAAAGACAAATGTAAATATTTCTAATAGAAAATCATGCATCTATCATAGCTTTCCAGTGTATTTGCACTACAGAATTAAGCATTTTAGCAACAATAGGTGAATACAACAAATACATTCAAAATTCAAATAAAACAGTTGTCAAGCTAACATGCCTTAGGCAACGTAGTAAGCCAACAGATAAGACTTTCTGCAAGACAGTCCTACATCTTGTTGTAATGCAGTAATAATAATGTCAATACGCCTAACAACCTAAATCATACTCAAACACGTGCATATGAAAAGTTTTAATGAATGCAACTATCTTAGAAGTTACCCAGAGATTACTTCAGCCGTAACTGAAAGGTTGGGATCCATGGGGCAAAAGCAATAGAGCTGTTACACGATTGTTTTGCCTGGGGAATTATTCCAATTGAAACTGCAGAAATAATTTAGGCAGCTACGTAAATATAATTTAAGGATAGAGAGGTTAACTACCTTGAAAGGAATCTTCACTGACCACAAATGGCTTCTTTCCAAAAGACACCACAGTATCACAGCATTCCACTACACCTTCCTCAAAGTATGAATCCCAAATACTGAATTTTTAATAACAATTTCTACAACACAGACACGGTCAGTGGATGTTTCTAATCCAAGTTGTTATTGAAGCTAATGGACCTTGACTCACAAAATGTGATAAAAATCAAAGCAGTGATAAAAACCTGTGTGAGCCATATCAATTAATCATATGCACCATGCCCCTATTTTAAGCATGAGGCTGATAGGCTGTTACTTGTTCTTTAACTCCTGGAAACACATATGTGAAAGAATAAGCGTACTGTTAGCTTACTATAAGTTTTCCATCAATTGTCTATATATTACTTTCATGCTGTGAAATGTTGAAACAGGAAGGAATTAGGTAATGCTCTAACTTTTAAACTCAAAATAATGAATAAGCCATCCTTACAGCGCAGTAGATGTGTGAAAGAACTTGGTTACATCTAAAAGGTCAAAGAAAGGCATAACACAATTTCCCACTTTACTAAGCCTCAGAATTCCTTGCTCAAACTGCTGGAGATTGATAATAAACTGTAGGTGTCATCACGATCATGGTCATACAAGCCTATTATAATGAGGCCAGAAGCAATTTACATTTTTCAACAATGCTGTTCATTTCACCCAGGAAGTCAGAAGCAGATCATTTCCAATAGTAAACATTAACATGACATATGAAGCATGTCTGATATAATTAACATATGAGTAAACCAGTTCATATAAAGCCACCTGTGTTAGAAAAAAACAAATAAAAAGGCCTGAAATAGCAGAATGCTGCTTTACAAGGTGTACAGCTCCACAATTCTTGACTAAACTGCAAGCAGCAGATGTCTTTCTAAGCACCTTCCCAATCCAAACAGAGCTTGTCTAATGGCAATAGTTCTTTCCACAGTACAGTGGCAAATTAAAGCCCTGCATACGGAGCAATGTTGGCTCTGAAGTGTCTTACTGCAAGATGTTACAAGGCTTCATGCATGGAATATTTTTCAGTTTGGGACATGTGAAACAGTGAATGTCAGTCCTCAGATCTGAAAGCTTTCTGCACAAGGAGGCCTTGAAAATAAAGAAATAATAGCTGTGCTTTAGTAAATGTCATAACTGTGTATCTCTGTGCTTCCCTCAGGCTCTTGCTTGCTTGGCCGGAAAACGGAGATAAAACGGAGCAGTTCACTTGCTTCTCAACAAGATGACGAGAATTCTTTTCATTCTAAGAAAAAGTTTTGCAGTTGAAAAATCGTATTTCCTGACAAGAAGATCCTACCAGAATCCTCATGATACCAATCCTAATTTCATCTGTTTCACCAACCATAACTTCCCTTGCTTTTCATTATTCCTTCCCCCAAAACACGAGACCCTGTTTTTCTGTTCTAAGCGAGGGCTTTTTTTGCTTGAGCACCTAAAAATGCTTCAGCTTTTGAATAAACAGTATAGCTTCATTAAAAATTAAGGTGCTATAGTCAAAGAAATGTTAATGTCTTGAGTGTTGACTTGACTTTCCTCAGCCAGTATCACTGGTATAACTCTGTGGAATTAATAACTACGGCTGAATACATTCTCTGAGAGGCCTGGTGGCAAACTCACTGCAACAAGGAAATCTTTTGGAAAGCCCATATAACAATAACCTTCCCCACACATACACAGGGCAGTAAACAAAAAGTCTGATAAAAACCACTGGATATGAACTTAGAGAAAGACTGGAATCTATGCTTATATAAGGAAGGCAGATTCTTGCACAAAAGAGGTTGTAACTTGTTGCTTATTTGATAGAGTGAATTTAGCCTCAACTGTAATGGAAAACTCCAACGAATATTCTAATAAAATTATTGTATTTGATTCTATGCAGAACTTTTAATTTACAGACTTTGATCCTGTTTCATGTACTTCAGAGAACAGCCCCGGTTTTCAGCTTCTTTCAGAAAAATTCAAACTCTCAAAGGCTCAAATCAGAAATTAAACAGGGAGGGAAAACTAAGTTGTCTGAGAGGACTACCATTAAGTCACAGTTTTCATCAGATTAACATAGAAACCAGGTTCCTAGCATTACTCACCCTGGTCACTGGCTTTTTTAATCTTATATATATGATGCAATACTTAAGTGTTATAAAGGATTAAATCCTTAAACCCTGGTACAGCAGAGCATTTAAGCAAGTAAGCCCCATGAAGTAAGCAACTAAATATGAGATGTGACTTCCACGAAGAAAGTCACACTATGAGAAATTCAGCAAAGGTTTCTACAGCTAAATTTCAAATACATAGTATTACAGGAGGAGAAGGAATAACCTAGGTAAGGCAAAAACATAGCAAATTGTAAAAAAAAGATTAAATTAGGTAAAGTAGGTTTTAAGAATGTATTTAGTATATTCACCTTTGAAAAATCTAAAATATTTCTGTAAAAAGCAGTTGCAACTTTAAATGCTATTAACAGAGCAAGGCCTGGTTTAAAATAATACCCACATTGAATCTTACATGGTGAAGTACTGTGCTGAAGCCACAGTAACAGGATAATGGGACCTGATTAATTCACAGAGGGATAATTTTTCCATAGACAGCTGAGCAGAAGAAATAACTCACTAGTACCAAAGGATGATAAACCAGATGTTTGTACTGGAGATATCAACACTCATCTGGAATCTGGACTGTTTAGTTTAGAACACATGTTATAAGAATTATTGGTAGTGAGAAGAAATATTGTGAACAAGTTTACAAAACCTAACATATATCTCATTTCAAAAACAGACTTTCTGCTTCACAAAACAAAATTAGCTTCACCAAGTTTAATGCCAAAGAACAACTGAAATAATTCACAATCCTGCCTTTGATTAATTATATTTTTGCTGGTCTTGCCGCAAAATCATGTAATTTCATTAACTCTGTACTATTTCAACATCAGAAATATGTACTCTGCATGTTTTTATACATTAGCTAGCACACATTTTCTAGACATATCAGTAATGATAGTAATATCTTTTTATGAGATTTGCAAGCATGGATGAGCCCTGTTCACACACAGAGTACATAACAAAACATGAAACTAGATGTATTTTGGGCAGTGGGGGATTTTACCAAGAGCCTCTGGCACAGCTTAACTCCCTCCTATGCTGTCATTCCAGATCAGATTTGAGAAAAACAAAACACATTCTTATTTACTTTTAAGTCTGTGGTATACTCTATCTAGCATGGAATTTCTCTGTAAGCAAAACTCACTTAGGTAAAGCACTATTTACTAATCAAGTTTTTGGTGATACATGAAGCAATTCAAATACCTCCTATACAATCAACAGTGTACTTTCCAAGGAGCGTAGACATATATTCTTCAGAGATTAAGAATTACCTACCACAGTGAGTCACACAAAATCCCAATACTTGGTTTCTCTCCAAGCAGTCTTACTAGAACATGAGATTGAAGACTAAAGAAAACTAAAGATTTATTGTAAATGGCTGTTGGTTTTGTAATATGCTCTGCAATTCTAATAATCACATTATCTTGCCAGGTAGGTTCTAACAACTCTCCTTGGTTTCTTTTTCTGCATGCTAGAGGTCTTGATTAGAATATAATGGAGAAAATATTAAACTGGACAAATGGACAAACAATAAAAAGTTAAAAATATAAAATCCATTGGAATAACAGTAAGTTATAGTTAAACATAAATGGTATTTTTTGCATATATTCATATGTATGCATGAAATAAATTACTTGTACAATTGGTGCTCATCTAGAGCATCAGCTTGGTAAAAGATGTGTATGAATACAATGGTTTCTATAGCAAGGCATACTAATACATATGTATCTTAAAATGTAGAGATTAGAATTTGGAATTTGTACCCAACCTATCTTAAATACAGATACTGTATCTACCATACAGAACAGTGTCTCATTCTAACAACAGTACACTCACTGATATCCCCCTGCCATATAGAAGGTCACATCCCTATATACACGAAAACAATGCTAGCCACATTTTATGTATTGAAAAAACAAATAACTTGTTATGCAAAATACAGTGAGTTTGACACTACTTTGTGAAAAACTTGACAGAGGAGGTTATAGATTAGTATAGGCACACATGATGTGTTACAGGATGGTTATCCTGCCTCCATAGATATGTATTTTGAAATGTACCTGATTAACTATATTTTATAATAATTAATAACTTATCTGGAATTGAATTAAGAAAAATACTTAAATTCTAAACAGAAATGCCTGATTTCATGTGCAAAATTCACATTATCAGGCAGAAGAGATGGCCATTTCAACAGTAACTGAAAATGGAAATGCAGAACTCTATCAAGCCCTTCCACGGACATTCCTGCTGACTAGGAAGAAGAGTTATCTATGCAGGATTAATATTTGAGTGCAATGTCTGCTCAGCATTCAGAGCAATGAAAGAACAGGCACTGCACGTCCAGTGCGGGGAACAAACAAGAATCCAGAAATCCTGTTTTTCCAGAGCACAGTTATATTCTGCTTATGCCAACAGGACCTCCCAGTGCACACAGCCAAGAGGTAAACTAAGATTCATCAAGGTGAAAGTGGATGTAGATGTGTGCAGCTATGAAGGGAAAAGAAAGATCACTTTCACATGGGAAACCAATAGAAATTCAGCATAACTCTACGCCCAGAACAGCATTCTTCTAAAACTGAACTGCTGTCCTCATTAAACAACTGTTTTGGTGGCTGTTTATATTGGTCTTAAACTGGCCATTCACTAAACACATCATATCTCAGTCAAGTGATTTGAGTATGCAGTTTTATCTAACATAAAACTTCTGAGCCACTGGTAGGTGTATTTAGATTAAATGATATTTAGACAAGAAAATTTCAAGTCATGTAGTATTTTAGCAAACCATTTTTTGCTACTATAAATAGCAATGTTCTAATTCTTACCTATTGAGAATGACTGAATTTAAGGATTTAACAAAATACTTTCTGAATCTGTCAAACACTGAAGATTAATTCAATATGGCCCATTTCAGTTTTATATTCTATACTGCTTGCTATGTCACTTCTCTACTACAAAACATCTACATAGCTATCTATAGTTGAACTACACAAGACTAAATCCGGATATGTGTAAAAATAATTCCGTATCACAATATTTGCTTTTAGAGAGGCCAGAATTACCCAAGATGTATGCTTCATAAAGTCCCTTCAAAGTTACTTTAAAACCACTTGTGCACATCATTGCTTAGAATTGTAAGTGTGAAGTACAACTGACATACTATTTTTTTTAATGTAAGATATGTTCACACTGGCATATATTTTTTTTCATACGAAAAAGAACTTCTATACTCCTTTAGTCTGAGTGGCTTTTATCTTATACCAACAGAAACAATAAAATCAAAGAGAAAGAGAAGCGTCTCCAAGAGTTGTCCTCATAAAGGAAAAAATTATGTTAACTCTCAGTAATTAAAAATGCAGTCATAACATTGGCTGCAGTATAATCTAGACATGCCTGTTCTAGCTTTAGAATAGTTTGCTGGGATACTTGTAGTAATCTAGGTGGGGCAGCACAGAGCTCGGCCATGGCTACCAAAATGTTCTATCTCAGGCAGGCAGAAGATCAATGGAGTTGAAAGCTTCACAATAGCAACACAACATGAACCCTTATGCAAAATGAGCAAATCAAATGTATAACTATGCTTCCTTGTAGCCTGTAATTCAGAGTATGTGCTTGGATGGTAAGTGCCCTCACTTCCCTAGGTTTTGCCTTTATGTTTACAGGAATTAATACTTTCATTCTTCAAAAGGCCCATACATGAGTAAGACTGGTGTGTCAGATCAACTATTACTTTTTGATCTAAGAGCCATTCCTGCAGGCTTCTTTGAAATTTGATATTAGATTTGGTTTAGCTGTAATCTTGGCTCTAGTTGCAAGTTAAGTATTGACCTTAATTTAAGTCCTATCTATATATATATAAAAAAACCCCAAACCCTAGCTTGATATGGCTCTGGGAAATTAAAGGACAAGTAAAGGTCAATTTATACAACACATCAGCTGCTCACACCACCACTTTGTCATGTGGAGACTTGCTTCTTCAGTGAGGGTCAGGGTCATGTACAACCACCAGCACAACTTAGGGTAGTTCTTCTGTGCTCCTGATGCAGTCCTTATAAATTATTACAAGAGAGCTGGCTATCTGTACACAAAAGCATTCTGACTGCTCCCTCCCCTTGAATGACTTCTATGCTCAGACTGTGTATGGAGACCAGGACCACAGAGGCAGGATGCTCTGGTGGCTCTGAGGAGAAGCGACAGAACCAGTGTACACAGAGGAAAACAAGAACTCTTTTCTTTCTTGTTCCCTGATACCTGCACATGGGGTAAAGCAGACCAAAAAATGGCTCCTAAATGTAGAACCAGTACACAATCATGCTGACATGTTAGTAAAAAAAATAACATTTTACCCCGTTACAGTTATTACCCATTTCTTTTTTCTCAGATGGGAAACAGGACTTTAAACAAGAAAGCCACTAATACCTAAGAAGATAAGAGGAATTCCATCAGAAAATTTTCCTTCTAAAACTTAATCTGTGAGTAGAGATGTCACCACAACATTCTAAGATGCACTTTGTTATCTAATGGCCTCTTATAAAGAAATAAAGCAACATTACTGCCCAGAACAAAAATACGCTCTACAATCTACTTCAGTACAACTCTTTTCCTAGGCTTGCAGACAACAGCAACATTAATCAAAGAGATAACATGTATGGCTACTACAGAAAAAAGGAGCACAGCCCCCAAAACAGATGCACATTTATTTTTAAAAAGCAACATAATGGTCCCTTATTCTGACTTTTATCTGTATACAGTTCTCAAACACAGCAATAATTTCCATTGTGAGGAACATTACATGGCCAGAGTTGTACACTCTGTAGAAGGAAAAAACGGTTACTAACCCGTTCATATCTTCTTCTCAGAGCAGATACATCTCTTTCTCCCTTGGCTGAGGCATCTCCTGGGCACTAGACCCAGATTTTTCTTGGCACTGAGTGGAATAAGCACTATTTTGTGCTTTTGACCAGAGTTTGACCTGTTGTGCTTTCCTTCATGTGACACTACGTGGTGAAATGGAAGAAAAGGCAGAACACACCTCACCGAGCAGACCATTCTAAAAAAATGAAAACTGATACTTTGCTGCTGTTTACAATTCTTCTTTATAGGACTTTCAAAAATGTACTTAATAGACTAGGATTATCAACATCATGTGATGTAACAGATTATCTCAGGATTTCAACCTGTGATGATAAGAAAACACTATGAGCAGACTACATGACAGTAGGTTTTCTAAACTCTACCTTGTAAGACACCTGCTCACACATGGAAGGTAACCCTGCACAACTGAGACAGAGTTGACTACAGTCCCTGGAGATGATGGCAGTGGTGACCCATATTAAAAAATACTAGTAGAGCAGGACCAGCTACAGAAAGGAATAGGTACAACCCAGGCCAGGCCGTGGCAAAGAAGCCTACTGCTACAAGTTCCACGGACCTGGCTCTGGCTCTATGGCCTATTTATTCTCTGCTACAGAAATAAATTTCTTGGATGTAATCTGGACCAGTAATCTAGATCAGCAGTTCACAAACTGGGAATCGTGCATCTGGGAGGGAAAAAAAGGGTAGCAAGTGTCAGTCTCCAGCAGAAGCTTCTCAAAGCTGTAGCTCTTCAGCTTTTTAAGCTGCTTTCAGCTCATCTCACCAAGTCGATTGCAACACTTCGTTTCTGCGAAGCATTTAATAGCTACTGAGGAACACTAGTGACATTAAGCATTCCTTGGGAGAGGAGAAGCGCATGAAGCTTTCCTATGAATAAGCAGTGAAAGATGTAACCTTTCTCATTGACACCAAGTAAGGAATAATGCCCAAAGCCACAATTTCCACATCTTCCTTTCCTTGGAGATATGGCCTGAATACAGCATGCACTGTGGGGCTGGTGTGGCAGAACAGCAGCTCCCAGCAGCCACCTTTCTCCTGTAGCAGGGAGAGGTACCGGTAACAGAAATTCTCCAGAGCACAATCTCCAGCCTTTTATCTTATCCCATTCTGTTCCCTCTATCTCAAGAAAAAACATATATAGCTGAGAGGAAGGGTAGAGAACAGCAGAGAAAACATGTGAGAACTGCTCCTATATCTACCTCATCCAGTGTTTCCAGCAGATCTGGAATTTAGCTGTGGGTGTAAGCAGTTTATTGGCACAGGTGAGGCTACATCAAGAGGAGTAAAAATAGGATGGTGTTGCCAGTCTCATGTTGCTTCTAATATCAGTAGAGATTGCAATGCCAATGCAAGCACCTGCCTCAAAGAAAAATGACAGTAGAGGTTTCTAGCCTACACTTCAATCTGTAGTGGCACTGGAATCAAAGGAGGGAAAGGAATATCCAGGTAAAAACTACCAAACATGCTAAAGGTCTCAGTAGTGGGAAGAATACATTGATACAAACAAGGGAGACAACAGAAGTAAGGAAAAAAAAAAGCCTCCATAGAATAAATGGTGTCACAAATCTCTAGCAGGGGTGGCACCAGAAAGGTCATAGAGATTAACAAAAGGGGAGGTGGATGGGTGAATGTGTCGAGTTTCAAGCAGTTCTGTTATGTCATTGTGTCTGGCTGTAACGACACACAAGATCAGTCTTGTTTGTGGAAAGTATCAAGCCTTGACTCTTTTTCTTATTTCCTACTGTAAAGGTCAGACACTTTTAACTGAGCTATCCCAATATCTTTGTGTCTTGAGGCTTTTTAGTGCCCCTTCAGCTATTGCTCTGGGAATCTTACAAAAATGCCTCGAAGACAGAGCAAACCTTCTCTTCTCTAAAGGTAAGATGTGTACCTTCAACCTTGCAGAAGAGAGTTAAATAGCACTAAAGCAGCACTCGTGAGAGAAACAGGCTTGTACAGCTTTAGGAGAACACCACTGATGTCTTCCATGACCTAATAGAAGGGTGCAGAGAAGATCAAACTCTTCTCAGAAAAGCATAGTGAAAGGACTGTACTAGATGAGGCAATAAGTTTCAACAAGGGAAGTTTTTATTAGATATTAAGAAATTATTCACCATGAAGGCAGCCAAACCTTGGAACAAGTTACAGAGAGAAGATGTAGAATTTCTAGCCTTAGAAATGCTTGAAACCTGAGTGGACAATGCCTTGAGGAAACTAAGTAGGTCATGCTTCCAGCAATGGTTTGAATTAGAAAAATCTCTAGAGATTCCTTCCAATCTATATAATCCTGTGATTCTTGACCAGGAATTCCTCTTGTCAGAAACAGAAAATGGGACAAAGATTCAAGAAAATAATCCTCTTAGTGTATCTCTGGTAACTTCTGAAGCCATTTTTTAAACAAACATGTGCTATGTTTACCTCCACTGTGTCGTCTTGTGGCAAATGTGGAAGAGATGCATAGGGGCTGCTGCCATGGAAGTTTTGGAATTCTTGCGGTATGAGAGGCAGAGTAGAAATCACAGTCCACTGTAACAAAGAAATTAGAAACAAACTTAACAAGAGTACTCCCACAAACCTATTTAACACTATCCTATTTACATTAGGGAGAGTTGTTCAAGAAACTTAAGAGCAACAGTTCTCATCCACATCAAAATGAGGTCAGAAAGCTCTGGGTGAGAATGCCCATTCTGTTCTGATGCTATTAGATTTTTTTCCATCTCTGATGTCTGAGATACACACATACCAAGTCCAGAAAACATATGTACTATCATTGGAAGAACTTTGCCTAGGTCTTTCCCAAAATACTTGTGCTACTATCACAGTCCAATATCTTTATAGCCAAGCAGAATTATATTAGGGGATATCTTAACAAAGTTTTCACCATTGTTCAATGTTTTATGACTTCCCTGTATAGAAAGTGATAGACATTTTCCTCCTAAAATCAGAAATAGCATGGTAGCATGAGCACTTCCTGAAAATATCACAGCTAAGGAACACTGCCGGTTACCGCTTTACTCTTCTGCGGTTCACTTTTTCTAGCACATTTTGAAAGCATTCTTTAAATAAGCAGTGCTCCTTTACTTCAATGCTGTAGGGCATTTCTTGATAATCGGGAGGAAGTAAGAGAAATGAAATTAGTGTTACTTTCAGCAAAAGCTGAGTCACAGTTACATTTCGCTATGCAACACCCTGTCCTTTGTGCCCTTCTGCTTACAGGCTGCAGGAACCTTCAGCTGTCTACAAGTTGAAAGTCATGTTCAAAAACCAAACAATGAAATCAGCAACTTTTGTAATATGTCACATGGATCTGTGAGCATGATTTTGGGAAAGTTCCAAGTTTAGAAAATGTTGCTCCTGCTATTCCAATTATGTGGCAAGAAGTTTGTTTATGGGGTTTATTTGTAATACTGTGTAGGATTGAGGGTTTCAGCCTGAATATAAAAATGAGGTATTACTGGAAACTGAGTAACAGTGGCAATGGTCACTAATGGTCCTCCATTACGTGTGGGTGCATATTAGGAACTGCAGAGAACTAATCAGCACATGCTTATTGTGTCATATGGTGATCAACTAATTGAAGTCAATGGAGAGACTTGTGTTGCTTTCAATAGCATTTCGATCCAACAAGCCATGATGCAAAAACAACCCAACCTCAAACCAGATTATATCAATCCCTTGGGTACATGCTAAATAAGGATGACTGAAGTTTCCAAACTGACACATTGTTTGTGAACAGTCAGATTCCCAGACTTCAGAGCATTCACAAATGAAGTTAACTGCCAGTAAATCTGGCAGCTTAGCTTCATGTTGGTTAGAGTTTACATACCCAGGTTTCACAAACAATGCCAGAAACCCTTGTCACTGTCGCGACCTGTTGGTGCATTTGCTAACACCTATGGCTTATTCACTCAAAGCGATGTTATTTGCCTTCTACAAGGGGTTAATATCACCAAGCAGAAGAAAAACACATATGAGCAAACCTAAACAAAAAGCAGCCTCAACAATTTGCTAAATGAACATACCCCTTGTGCAGCCAAACTGTATTGATAAAGCTACAGAAGCTCATAAACGCCCAACTGCATTTTTGTACTGCATTTCACATATCTATAGTTCAGTGAACATGGTCAAGTTATTACTACATTTTTATGGCCAGTTTATATTCTTATCAAATTTATCTTAATGGAATACTGTAAGCATATTGTAGATGTTCTTTGCCTCTGTCCTCTTCTAAACCAGAACTTCCCAGTTTCAAAAATGTTAAAGGTAAGTTTAAAATATGCAACATGAGCTTTTAAATTGTCACAGACATAGATCTAACAAACTCAATCTCAACAGCACTGTGCCACATCAAAGACCCAAACTAGACAATATGCTGTGACATATGGCTACCATGAGCTTATTCAGAACTTGGGTATCTCTGCACATACACGACTGGATGGTATGGACATGTATAGCCTATTTCAGAAAAGGGTCCATCTGATCTCTGTGGAGTTGGTTCCAATCAGCGCTCATCTGTACACTGTGAAACTATGTACAACTCATATCTTGTATTATCAGAACGTGACCCAATATTCAACATCCTAAAATGGAAGTCCTCAGAAAGCAGACAGAAGCAGAGAGGACATACGGTCATATTTCAGTGTTGTGCAATACCCTACTAACACCATTATCAGTGTAACTTGAAAAGCCTCAGGTCATCTCCAGTGTCAGCTGGAGTGTCAGTGTCTTTTTAAACCATTAAGCTTTGGTGAAAACATATCTGATGATACCCAAACAAAGGACACAACTGGTTTTAGCATGTTCTTTGTGTATTGTATCATACAATCAAAACCAAAAAGGAGATTGAAGAAGGGGTAGTAAACACTTCTTCCTCTGTGCAACTGCTCTCCTTTGATTTAGTGTATTGTTATAAACTTATAATCCAATGCTGTGAGAAATAAATGCTATGTTATGGATCTAAGTATTTAGTGAAACCAGGCAAAGACCACGAGAGAATAATCTTCCCAACCATAGTTAACAGCAAAACTGTGACTGAATGAATCAAGAGTTAATACCACAACACATTAAAGGGATAGTTTATACTAATTAATTGTCCAAATTGCAGGTCTTATTTTTAATAAGAGTATCATCACAAAATGTTTGTCAGAAATGCTAGAGTACTATAATAAAAAAAAAAGCCAAGCTCATCTTTGAGGAAAAAAAACTGGGGATGTGGATTAAAAGAACATCCTTTACTCCTGTTACTAGAAATAATATAAATCAACACCTACAGCACTAAAACATTTCAATACCACAGTCCATGGGCACAGCTAACCCCCTCTTGGACTGAAGGGATTAGCTTCAAAGTAGCACTGTCGCACCTCTTTCCTCTGCCTCATGAAGCACATTCATGAGGGCAGAAGATGCTAAGACTGGGGATGTGGATTATCTCCACTGTCACTCTTGGAGGGTTTACAGGAAGAGAATGAACAGCACAGTGGAAGTTTTCTATAATAAGATACTCGTGTATCAGTGCAGCTAGGTGTGGTAAACAGCTAAATAATACTGAAGGTTTTTTCAGGACTCGATTCTTTGTCATACATCGTCAGCTACCTGCTGACAGCCTCTCACTTGCTTAGTGAGAATGAACATGGAAACCAAGATATAACTTAGTCTTTAAAATAATTTTCAGCAATCATTTTAAGAGTACTTACTGATTTTACATCAAAATGATTTATTTTCTTTTACACTGACAGTCATTCTACTTTGTACCTAGATTTTCACTTGTATAAGATTTCTATTTGCAACTGGACAAGAATCTGCAACATAACACTTAGAATATCATACCTTAGAATACACATTTCCTCCATGTAAAATCAGAAATACTGATTAAAAAATACATCACCTTGTTTTATGGTTCAAATGTACTATAAAAAAAATGTTCTCAAGAAACATCTGGTTTGTATTCACACCAGTCCGGTTTAAATACCTATGTCAACAGATAATCCTCATATTCCAAGTGAAAACACACCTTTTCAGCAAATTCAGCCTCCTCCTAATTGCTTCTGAAAAAAAGTGATAATTTCTACTTCATTGGATGCAGAATATTATCCACTAGTGATAAAACTCTCAATGAACTTAAAAATCTTACCTTTAATAATAAATTCTTACCTCATCCCATTATCATTGATTTTAGTGACACTGGAACATATTCTAAAGCATCATTAAACAAACAAGCCCATGCCTTTTTAGATTTGAAATTATATTTTTCAAAGAACTGACAACAAGCATAAAAATGAACCATAATAACCTTTATTAGAGATGCACTCATTTTCAATAGCTGAAGGCTGTTTCTTTTCAGTGCTAAATAACAGCATCTAGGCAGAAGAGCAATCTCAAAACAAAACTCTACAGCAGTTATGATGCAGGAAAAGAATAAAACCTGGATTTCTTTACCTGCATTTTCAAGCCCTTACAAAGATTGCGCTAATGACAGCACTCAGGAGGCGGGCAGCATACTACGCTGTAATCGCAGTTATTAAAAGCTATCTGAATTACATAACGTAAAGCAAAACCAGATTTACTTTTAAGTACTGTGTTTAGTATAGCACAAAGAGTGAAAATCACTATTTTTCCAGATTACAAAGGGGTTTTAGGACATAAGCTACCATGATGAATTATTGACATTTGCTTTTCTAAAATGGGAACAGAACAATGATAGATTATGTGAAAATGAAATAAAAGTAAGTTTTCAGTAGAATCTTGAATAACTTTCAAGCAGTATGCAACTCAATCCTTATAAATAATGAATTTTTTTAACAAATCAAATGTAAAAGCTTAAAAAAACCCAACTTATAATTAGGGATGTTGTATCACCGAAACGCATTTTCAAAAATTAGTGATTTTACTAGGAGGAAGGAGGAACTAAGCGTTGGTGGAAACTCTGTTCCAGAGAGTACACAAAATTAGACAAAAGCTACTTGGAAAGCCTTACAAGACTCTGCTTACAACAACATAGATATAAGAAGTTATCTGAGTTCAAACACAAATCAATGACCGGAAATACAATTTGCATACACGGTACTAGGGGAAAGGTAGTACACTATAAACAAAATCAGTACATTGAAATGATCTTAAAAGTAGTTACTGGAAGTGAATCAAACACATTTTTAAAGGATCTTCACTTTTAACATTGTGTAGGTTGTATGTTTTAGCAGCCAAACCTGTGGCTTCTGGTCACACATCAATCCCTATGAAGAAAGGAAATGAAGAACAAGCAAATTCCCCCACCCAAGAGCCT
Organism: Eurystomus gularis; assembly: GCA_013400335.1. NCBI lineage: Eukaryota > Metazoa > Chordata > Aves > Coraciiformes > Coraciidae > Eurystomus > Eurystomus gularis. The sequence goes on from VZZY01015302.1 coordinate 992,636, forward strand.
ACACATCCAGTCCTGCGTCGCTTCAGTTCACAAGAACTGTCACTGAGCCCAACAGGAACAGGATCATACCCCATTTGCAAAACAGCTTTATCTGCATTACTTTAAAATGTAGGGCAGAAAAGATACCATCTCAGACTTAACAAAAAAATTGAGATTCAAACATGTAGAAAAGTCAAAGAAATTAAAGATTAGATCCTCACAAATCAACAGTTCTCTCCTCCAGTGTAAGCTGCATGGTGCAGTTCTGCTGATAATGTTTAAGTATAACGCCTTTACACGTTAGCATGTGCAGGTTTGCTTCTGCTGTGCATTCAACAGAATGAGTAATAGATTAAGGATTTCTTCTCAGCATTGTGCTCACTGAAGATAAATGTTCCGCAGTGCACAGCGCCCTGTTGTTTATGGAAGCTTCAAAACGGTAGTCATGATCTATTGAGTTCATTTTCAACTTCTCACATTTAGTAAGGCATTCCAAAGAAAAAGACAAGTTCCAAAGAACGTGAATCTAAACAGTTATAAAAACAGGTGGCCTTGGGGAAAACAATGGGGTTAGCTTGTTTTAAACTTATTTCACAACTGTTCCTGCTACACAAAATATATTTCCCATTGCAATTTACAGTATCCTACAGCTCTTTCTTTGTGAACTTAACTAATAGTTATCCACATTTTTTTTAGTAACAGTTGAAAAACTGACTTCCAGACCACAGGCAGTCCTAGATGAAGGCAAATATCATGCCAGAACAAACAAAAGATGACCCAGTACATACAGAGGAAGTGACAGGATGTTTTAGAAGAAACAAACAGAACAAAAGTTTCAAAGAGTCTGAGCTGCATCAAGATTTATGTGAAACATTTTGACTTTACAGTCTTGGAAACTTTGATTTGGGGGTGGGGAGAGAGGTGAAGGCGGGAAGGATTGCAATGGAGAACACAGCAATATGGCTTAATCTGTTCTGAACTTTGAGAGTCACAGTTAACGTAAACTTTGAAGTTACACTGTTGGTAAACAGTGGTAGCAACAACAAAGAGTTCATAAACCCTGTAATTCATTCTGTCCCAATGAACACTACCCGGTCACAACTGTGCACTAACCTTGTGAATGGACTAGTTGACAAAATGCCAATTTGAAATTAACAGACTTATGAAATAGCTTAATGATAAATTTAATTCATATCATAAGGTTATCATAGTTTAAGTTTGCTTAATGCACAGGTAGCTATCGCAAAATTTGTTAGAGCTGAATGTTTTGAATTCCTGACAAGATTTGAGGACAGAAATAAAAAAGGGACTTTTTTTTGACAAGTTATTCAGATTTTCAATAATGTAACAAATGTCACAAATCAAATACATTGATTTGTCAGACTATTAGAGTACAGCAGCTTCTGTGAAGAGCCATGTTGTTTCACTTCATACAGATGCTGCAGAATCTGTTCTGCAGAAAGTAGTAAAAGGTCAACAGAAACAGAAAATGTGCGTTTATCTTAGGTATTTACTTAAACAACCCTAATGTTATGCTCGCCACATTACTCTGAGGTACAAAATGTACTATCTCTACTTTCAGAAACCATTAATGACTTCCCTAAAACACCCTGCAGCAGACTGTACATTTCCTAAGTTTCTTGCTTGCATCTTAACTAGTCTTTTCTACCTGAAAAGAAAAATACTCAGGATCACTGATAATTCTGCTTACGCTTACTCAGAGTAAGGAAGTTATGATCTAAGGAATAAAACAGTATCTTCATTTCTCAAAAAGCCACAAGTTCTTTACTTTGGTGCTGCTAGAAAAACAGGAGACTCCCAAGAAGAAGAAAACTAGAGGATACTGACTTAGTGCCCGTGCTTCATCAAGGGCTGTTCATAAGTAACAGCAGAACCATACACAGTGAGCAATTTTTAAACATTAATTTTCATATATACCTTCATTATCCAGACTATACCTACTTCTACAAAAACGTTTATCATGTCCCTTCTTGAATCCCATCTTCCCTCATTAGATTCATAACCACAGTAATAAATAGCTGTAAGGGTAACTGCCATCCTCCACCTTGCATAACCTAACGATCTAATGAGAAAATGATATTTCAAATGCATTTCCAATGTATCATGTTTTCTCTAGAATGAAAAAGCTAGACTGCAAGAACTGACTTGACATTCAGCTCTGGTTCATACCAAAAGGAAATCCTCGTGGTTGTGAAGGAGAGAAAGTAGCACATTTAAGTCACAGATGTAACTCCCATTTACCTTTTTGGAGAGCTCCACTGAAAAAGGAAGACAACCACAAATCAGAAGTGTAACACAGCCAAATCTCCTCTATAGCCACAGGAAAGTTGCAATTATATTTAGCAACAAAACAGCAACTCCTCCAGGCAGAACTAAATCACAAACATCACATTGAGAAAAAAAGAAGAAAAAAAATAAATAAATAAATAAAAAAATCACTCCTTTCCCTCTACCCTCAGGCTTGTAATTAAAGGAAACTCAAAAGAGGTCCTCTTTATTTCAATTGCTGGAAAACAAAGAGCCTTGTTGAGTCAGGGAATACATATCTTTCTTAACTTCCACCAGAAACTCCTTCTAGTGTGCCCTGAAAATGGATTCCAGACACAGAAGGCAATAGAAAATATATCTTTTTAATTGCACCAGCAGATCTAAATTGTTAAATGTGGCCCTTCGTAAGTCTCATAAGAATTAAAATATCTTCATTACATTAAAAAGATGTTTTTAGGGAAAAGGGTAATCAGCACTTAGAAGTGAGGAGGAGCCTTCATCATCATGGAACTTGAACAGCTGATAATTATTGCCTGTGGGAAAAGCAAAGGGCTGACAGAAAGAATGACGACAAAATTAGAGTACCAAATTTATATTTTTGTTGAAACCACAGTTTTTAAGAGTCCACCTGAGTTAAAAGAAAAAAAATTAAGCTTTGGACTTGTGTTTTCAAGGCACTCTACTGGTCTCTTTGGATTGCTTTGTAAAAATATTCTCTAGCTGCTGGCTGGCTATTTCTATCCCTCAGCTTGAGAAAGCCTCTCTAATGCCTGGTAGCTGTTCAGGTTCACCTCAGTAACTTCCATGAGGACAGTCGGTATATTGAGCAAATACCTCACATTCTGGGATGGGAATGAGCAGGATTCATAGATCGTGGCAGTTCTGCTGTAGAGGGCATTAATTATGCAAGACTCACACATAGTCTGATTCTGCTCAGTACTCACTGACCTCCAGGAAGGTTGGTTCTGATGGGGCACCACCTGAAAGCTAAGAAGGGCAAGCAGAAAAGTCTGTGAAAGCTTAATTTCCAAGCATAGGACTTTTTCCAGGATAAGAGGATTATTCAGCTATTTTCCAGAAAGGCTCTAGTATAGGATAGCACATCACAGGCAGAGATGGACAATCAGCACAGGTTTTCTTTTAGAGTTACAGTAAGCTTTGCAATGACATTCTGGAAGCTCATTCAAAAGCCCGTTTCCTTGTCAGCACACAGTCATCCTTACAATGGTGAGGTAAGCATGGTAAGTGTCCCCTTCAGAGGAGATGCAGTGTTACCTCCAGAACTGACAATGTATCCTGGGGCTGTGTCCAGGCTGTTTTGTTCCACTTGGAGTAGTTAATTGTGCAACTATGTGTACTGGTCCAAACAACCTTCTGTTTGACATGTGTGTTCATAGTAACATGTAACCAGAAACAGCCTGATGGAAAAGTACCAGCTATTCAATTTCTGCAAGCTAATGAAGTAATCCAGGTTTTTGACAGAGAACAGCTTTATCACCCTGATTTTCGGAACAGCACAAGTGTTTTGATAGAGTTTTCCAGAACTTTTTTTTAAAGCAGCTGAAGGAGAAAGGCTCGCATTCCTAAAAGCTTGTCCACTTCTCTCTTCCTCTATATGGCTCAACCTAATGAAAGACACAGCCACTGTTCACTGATGATACCACCTTCCCTTGGAACACTCTGTATTCAGCTTAAGTTTACACTGCACCATGCCCTCATTTCACTGCACAAGAAAGCTCTTCAAATTGGATATGCACAAGCCGCTTTATCACAGTGAAAGACTGAAAAAGGACTGCCAACAATAATTCAGCTACCTTTCCTAGTGTACTGCCAAACACAAAGGGCTGAATCTCCAATTTCTTTGCTTTTCCAGGCAAGACTGGCTAAGCCTACCCAAAAACACTTAGAAACAGTCTCAAATGAACTACTTGGCTAAACTGTGGAATAAAAACATTCCCATTTTAGATTTTGTTCAGGTTAGACTGGATTGGTTCAGATTAGTCTAGATTTAGCTCAACATCTTTATCTTTCAAATACAGAAAAGGGGAGTTTAAGAGCCTGTGCATGCTGATGGGGACACATTAGCTATGGGGGAACAGAAGTTGACAACACTCATTTTACTTTCCAGCAATTTTAACCTACTTTACAGCTCTTTTTATTAGAGACCCAACTTATTTGGTGCTTATTGCATAACTCTTAGTGATTTTTTTTTTCTAGGTCTTTCACCTGCTCACAGTCACTAGCAGACCAGAAGCTACTTGCTGATGATGTAATTCAAATTCCTTGTTTCACATGTCCCACCACATTTCCCTTCAGCTCAAACTACCTGAGAAGATGCCATCTCAAGCTAAAGATTTGCTGCCTGGCCTGTATACAGAAAGTAACAGCTTCAGGAGACAGACATAGTTACTAGCTTTTAGGCACAACTTCTCAAAAAAGCCACGTGCAGAAAGATCAAAAGGACCCAGCAGCTTTACAATACCTGATTCTGAAATACAAAGAGTTACAACAACAAGTGGGTAAGCCTTGTCTATCAAATACTACTCTTAAAAGTAGGCCAATATCCTTTCACACCTACAACCATTATAACTTTTTTTTAAAATGTAGGATGACCCAGTTCTTAGGAAATAGTAAAAAGAGCCAAGGCCAGCTCCTGCAGGGGTCTGTAACCACTCCTAAGCTTTGGTCTTTCACTGAAAGAGTACACGGCCACAATACAGAACATCCTCAGGCTGCTAAGTGACAAAGATGGACTTGGCAACTGGAATAAAAATGAAACAGCATCCTTATAAGATTCTAGATATAATCTACTGCTGTCATTGCTGTAGTTAAGAGAAAGACTGTAACATAAATGGCATCCCCGACGTGGTATTTATGTAATAATTAATTGTGGGGAATGTCACGTTCCAGTGGGCGTAGAAACCATCCCCTCGGGTAATCTGTTGCGTTCCTTTAGTGAGAGAGCACAGGGCTGGAACAAGAGCACCACGGCTCGCCGTTTGCTCTCGCTCGCAGGGCGAGATAGTCATTATTTCACACAGTGCCCCGCAAAGAAAGTTTAGGCAACCTCGCGGGCTCCCTCGCCGCTGCCAAGGCACAAAGCCGCCTCTCTCTGCCTCAAGAGCTCTAAATTCAGCCGGAGCTGTTGACCCCCATGACTCAGAGGCATGACTACCCGCAGAAATCAGCGCCCCAGCCGCGGCCCCCGGCTCCGCGGGGCGGGCAGGGCTGCACCGGGCCCGGGCTCTCTGCCCGCTCGCCCTCCCTC
>VZZY01015302.1:999001-1016921 GCA_013400335.1 Eurystomus gularis
GCGCCTGCCTCCGCCGCGGCTCTCCCGGGCGACTCAGCGGCCGAGGCCGCGGTCGCCGCTCGGGTTTTGTATTTAGCGGTTCTTTCCGTCGCCGCTTACTGCTCCTATAGAGAGCATTTCCCCGGGGCCTGGCTCTGCTGCCGGAGTCCCCTGCGCCGTGGGTACCGGGAGAGGAGGAATGCCGCGTCCTGCCCCGGAGCAGCAGCATCGCGGGGAGCGCGGCTGCCTGCCTCTGTAGGGCAAGCCACCAACACACAGCGTTAATAAAACAGCGCTAGTTTTAAAAAAGGAAGAGGCCCTTGGTGTGTTTTCTGGAGTATTTCTAGCTGAAACGCAGAAGCACCAAATACTGCAATAAAGGTTTTCTACCGACAAGTTAAGCGTGAACGTGTTTGACGTGATAAAGCTCAGTTTCATCTCCGCCGAGAGCTGAGGGCTTCGAACTGCAGGTGTTGCCCATAGTAGGTTATCACTGGGTCAAGGGTGAGCTCTGAAATAAAGCCCCTCACTCAGTATAAGGTCGAGATGATGCTGTGGCATCATATTTAGATCATGGCTCGTAGGGAAATCTAGGGTGTTCTTAGTCACCTATGGCATGACCTTCTATTCCCACTCAATTTAGCAACAACAGTTGGTTTGTTTCTTACGGGGCATGTGAGATTTAATTTATTAACCGAGTTTCTAGGGTAAGTGGAGAGAAAGAAAAGGCATGGGATGAGAAGTCAGCAGATGAAGGGGAAATGCTCAGAGAGATGGACCTCCCGGGGAAATGTAAGTCTTGTCTCCAAAGCTTCTCAAACAGGTCATTAATATAAATGCAGTTACTTATCAACAAATGTTTTTGATACATTGCCCTGAGTGATTTTTTTTTTTTCCCTGACTTTTATCTGGTTATGATTTTCATTTCAGCCTTTGCCTTTTGTATAGTTGTGAGCTTTTTTATTGAATAGCACAGTGGGATCTGTTGGAAATACTCAGACTCTTGAGTTGCGAAAAAGATGTTACAGCCATCTGAAAAAAAAAAAAAGACCTCCGTTTACATTCAGATGGTATATCTTATTCATCAGGCTGGCATGTGGGAATATTGATATATGTTTGAGCATGTAAAATCCTAGTAGGCAAATACCAGGGTAACTTGCCTCTGTATGTAATAGAAAAAAAATGCTGCAGCTTAGCCCTGAGGTAGCCAGTGCATCAGGGATGTATGTCCCTGTATCTTTCTGCTCTCACTGTCCCTTTGGATGCTTTAAGTTAGGACAAGATGTGTTACAAGAACTTCTAGCTTGTTGAAGAGCTCCTGGCTTTTTGCATTATGATCCAAAAGTGAGCTAAAAAGGTGTTGTTGGGTTTTTTTCCTAGATGATCACTTGCACTAACTAAACCAAGAAAGAGGCAGAATTAATAAAACATTGGAGATGATTGACTCTGAAATGTAATCAAGATGTCAGTTTGAGTAAATCACTTACTGCCGTTGGAACTAAATAATGAATGTCAAAAGCTGTTTATATGCAAAAGATATATCTGTGAAGTTTTCCTGGGAAAGTAATTCTTTGAAAATTCAGTATTTTTCATTCTGACTCTTACAAATAATGAGGCAGGTTATTCTCATACCAAATTTATGTTTCAGTGTATCTGAATTTGATTGTCATGCAAGCTTCCTCATGAGTCATTATCATAATTTCCCATCACTCATTAAATGAAAGTTGTTTTTCCCCCTAAATCTTTTAACCTACTTCTGTTATGCCAACAAGGGCATTCAGAAACTGGCACAAAGGTGCAGCTCTGATACTAGTTTTCTGTTTCCCTGTGACTCATTTGACATTAACATAATTATGTTACAGGAGTCAAAGTGATTTTCCAACTATGAGTAATGCACAATACTAGAGCGAATGTTTACAAGACATATCAGCTAGCTGAAGTAACCAGCTGCTGATAACAGCTGAAGTAAGTTGGGGAATTAAAAAGTCTTATAATACAATTATCCTTCTTTGGCACTCGGTGTCATGTACGGCTGTGAGGTAGGTCATGTGCTCTGCGAGGAAGGATCCAGAAGCAGCACTGTGCCGTAACGGGGAGAAGACTGAGCCCGTGGGTAGTCGCACAAGAAGTCTTCATAGTTTTCTTCCCACTTGCATATTTATGGCAAAGTCGTGCTCAAACGAGAGCAGTGATCTTTTCAAGAAGCGGCTGTATTTACCAGAGTTCATTTCGAGACGCAAGTGATACGCATCCTCTGAGCCAGGAAAACAAGATCAAAATGAAAGAACAACAAAAAAATATGAGGTCATCTTGCAAATATTTTGAACCATGTGTATATGAATAACACAAAAGAAGAAAACCGATAAGGATAAGGCGAAGTTGAGTGCTGTTACCAAGATGAGATATCTTTTCTCTGTAATAAAAATGTCTATCTGCAGGCTAGTGATCATGGTACAGAGAAGAATTACAATTAATACGTACTGAATAAATAGAAGAAAATGTAACTGCAAAGTGTATAAGTCATAAGAAACCTATAAAAATGAAATAAAAGAAAATTTTATTTATTTTAGTGGTGATAACTTGTTTCAAGTGCTCCCCAAAATTTATAGAAATTACTGACTTCTCAGGATTATTTAAAATAGTTTGAGAAATAGGTTATTTTTTTCTGACTTTTTTTCTTTCTTTAAAAGTAGCTTTTGAATCACATTGGGGCACTTTCTATTTAGAAGTTTGTCAACTTTGGCTGGATATCCTTCCGATGAGACCTCACTCAGTAATGTGCTAAGCACCCAGAACATCACTGGTTTCGTAAGAGCTGAGGGTACTTTCTCCTAGAATTAGCCTGTGAAGGTAGAAATCTGATTTTGAAATACCAGCACAAAATAACTACGATTTGCTGGAGTGCTAGAGCTGAAAATAACCTGTTAACAACTGTCCTATAAAATACCACAGTAATACAAGGGGGAAAGAGGGTCAAATGCAGAAAATACAGGCTGATAGCAGAACTCTTACCAGAAAGCGTGTTTTGCAGGAGACATATTCAAAGAATTCAGAAAAAGATCCCACGTCACACCCCGTTCTTTATTTCACAAGGAAATCTGCTGAGGCCAGGCACTTGGCATGCTCAAATTATCGTCACTGGCTCTCAGAGCTGGATGAGGACCAGAACTGGTGAAAAAGTTGTTCGTGGCTGAGGAAGGGTGGAGGAGGAAAGCTTTGCCTTGTGTTGACAACACTTCCCATTTGCCAGGAGAGTCAAGACTTGGAGGGTTTCTCTTTGCAATGGTTTTCATGCTGCATAACCATGGGCAAAGAATGGATCTGTTTCCTTCAGTTTGCCCACCTCTTACTTACTAGGAGATGTAACGTACTCGCTGTGTGGAGATGGCTTTGGATGGCAACTGCTACTACAACAACCAGCATGTATTTAACATGTTGGTAAAACCACCCAGCAGAACCCAAACCAAGCATAAACAGAACAATCCAAGCCCCATCAACTGAAGTGAATTCCCGTAGCACAATTTAGCAGTCTAAAGTTTAATCTGATTTGCTGTAAGCTCATCCAGGACTGTAGTTTTAGAACTACAAATATCCAGCTCCTTAGCATGCTGTGCCATTGGGCTTATGTCTATTTTCACTGCTTTTAATGACCAATAACCCTAACGACCAAAGCTCAGACCTCAGCTCAGGCTGCTAAAATGTACTCCAGTATTACCAGAGCAGGTTCCTGTACTACAGGTGTATGTTGTGTTATTCTTTATAGTAATGCATAACAGGAGATGTTTGTAACATAGTTCTGCTCAGCAGAACTGCACTGCACACCTACCTGGAGTGTCTCTCTGAAGCAATCTTGAAAGCAGTATCCTTACAATGCTCTGCATTTCCACTTCCCGCTTTCCCACGTGGCTCCAGAGGAATTTTCTTCTTATAATGATTTTCAGGGCAGCTGCACCCTGTGCCCCTCCTTTTTCCTTCTTGGAAGAACTACCATTTATTTGTAACATTTATGTAGCATTCTGTGGTGACATACAACCTGTGCAAATTCCAAACATTTAACCTTTGTTCCTTGCTGAAGCTTTGCAAATTAACTTAAAATAGCAGAGTGAAATAGGCACCGAGGGGTGTTTGCTGGAAGTAACTGATAAAATCTTGCAAGTACTGCTTGCCCTTACTGGTTGGTTGAGTTTTGTTGTTGTTAGCTTGTTTTTCCAGCTGAGCTCCCAAAACAAAATGTTCACAGACAGTTATTTAGTATAGAAAATTACTATGATTTTAGAAAGCAAATGAAAGTAAAGAGATCAATCAAGATTTAGCTTATTTTCTGAATTAGAGAAGAATTAACTGATACTAATTTTTTGAGTTTTCAGAGTACATACAACTTGTAACCCGGCCCAATGTTTCTATAATAAAAATAGCTGTCTTGGTGATAACCAATAACACGTCACTCTGGATTAGCAGCAGAAAACAGAATTGGGTGTGCTTACCCATGCCAACAGCAAGGAAAATGATTTCATCCCATTCCTTACCTGGATGAGGCCCCAGTGGCGTTGTCTTCCCTCAAACTGGGTGGAGCAGCATGGGCAGGACAGGCAGGAGACCACAAGCAACCTCCTCCACGGCTGCCAAGGGATTTGGGAGCATGGATGTTAACATCAGACCACCACCATAAAGATGAGCAGACCTGCCAGGAACACGAGCTCTATTAGGAAATACACAGGGAAACCCTTGGATGAACATCAAATATTGCTGTTTGGGGTGGTGGTGGCTCCTCAACACATGCTTACAGGCTGAGAAGGGCTGAGTTAGCGTGAAGACATACAGGCAGCTTCAGCATGGGGTGACCTGGCTTTTTCACATCTGCAGGCTGGAAAGAGTTGGTTGGTGAGGGCTCCCTGGTTTTCCCCACAAGGCAGCACAGGGAGGTGGGTCTCTCTGTGGAGAGATTTGCTCTGCAGGAAACTCACTGAAGTCAACAAATACTGAAGCAGAGACTTTGTTCTGCTACGTGAGGGGAAGCTCCTGCACCAGGGGAGATGGTGCCAGAAATCAGGGGTTTCCAAATTTTTTCCGCCCTCAGTAGCCCCCTCTCTGAGGGTTTCTTCCATGAGGTTGTGTGTCAGGTCGCCTCCTATGACTCTTAGTACTTTTTAGAAATACTATATATTGTAATATATATATCTCCGTTAAAATATTTGTTAGATACAGATTCATTTTTGTAATTTGTTTCATATAGTAACTTCTCTTAGAAAACTGACTTTTAAAAGATATTAATTTTAACACTGAAAAACTAGACATTAGATTTTTGGCTATATTAAAGCCCCATCCTGCTAACACCTATGCATGTGCTTAAATTTAAATATATGAGTAATATTGGACTCATGGGGATTACTTGCATGATTAAAATTAAAAATCCGTGAAAGTGTTTCAAGGTCAGGATTTCCAAATTCTTTCACTTGTTTAGAGTAAAAAAACCCCCAAACTAGTAACCACTCATTCACGTAATAAAAAATTGCAGTGGTGTTTATGTTACTTTCATTTGATAGGCAAAGTATCTTATAAAACAAGTCTATATCAAACTTTACAAAATGAAACATGCTGATGCTGTGATTACCTGCCTGAGTGGCTGCATTTTCTAGGAGGAAAGAGAAATCCTTACTTTAACATCTTGAGTATTAGCTGGGATGAATATGGGTTTTTTTTAATAAGGGGGCATGTTTCAAAGAAGAGGTGAACTTTTTTTTTAATGTGTTAATTTCATTTTTCTATCAACACGAGTTTGGTGTTTCCAGAAAAATTCAAAACTAAACAGTATTTTACTTTAGGATGGAAATATGCCTTTTGTTTACAAGGTGTAATGAACTTTGCTAAATCACTCATAAAAATATTCACACAACAGTTCCATCACATTACAAGTTGAAATTAGGTGGTTATGGAGGTATTCGGAGGTTCTCCTCTCTAAACATTTTCCCACTGCTTTCTAAAGGAGAGTTGTCCCTGGTGGTGGTACACTTGGATCATCACAGGAGAAAACAAAGTGGTTTGTCATGCTTTGTTAATAATTGCTGTCCTTACTGTATCATGTAAACTTACGGAAAAAGGCTCAGGAACCAACGGAGTTCCTGTAAAATCTTAGCCACCCAAAATCACAGCAATACCTGACTTATAGGTCCCCTGTCATACATGTCATGATCATCAGCTGGAATACTTCAGCCCTTTGAAGTGGCTCCCAAATCAGCCACCAAGGTGTGCAGGGAGCAGCTCAGACTTGCCGGGGAGAGATGAAGGACTGCTTGCCCCTCGAGCTGTAGGGAGCCACCTCTGTCCCCTTGAGGGCCACAAACCTGAGATGTCTGCTTGTTCTTTGGCCTCTTATTTTTAGTTCAGCAAGGCACCACTCCTTTCTTGCAAATGCCAGTGGAAGGTTGAGGTAGTGCTGCTTCCTTTAAGCACTCGATAGGGATACATAAGAGCCAGATTCAGTTCCGCTGACTGCCTAATGAGGTTTAATCTTGTATTTCTCTTGATCTGGGAGGTTGCCTGAGCTATCAGGCTATGGATGGGGAGAGGGGCACCCTCCATGCTCCTTGCTGAGACCAGGCAGAAAACACAGAGAGGACAGCTGGCTTGGGAATAAACTTTTTCTCTGGTCCTTGCTCACAGGGCTGCTCAAAGATTTTACACAAGCATTCTTTTTTTGTAGAAATGGAGCCTTATTCTCACTACTTTGAAGCAAGTGCCCTAAAAGGCAAGTGGTCTTTCAAAGAAAGGCATGACTACCTAGGTGCTCACTCCCATTGCATAGGATAGGCATGATCAGAAAACACATACCTCGGAGGATCTAGGGGAAGATTTAGTATCAGGAGCCCACTGGACATAGTTGTGAAGAAGGCCCCTGGCTGGGTAGCACATATATTTGAGCACCCGTGTAGAAATGAAACTTTGTGGTGCAAAGGAACACAAAGGTTGCTGACTGCAGCACATAGAGGATCTGGGTGCCAGGGTGTTTATAGCCCCGGGGAAGGGTTTTCTGTAAAGGAGCTAGAGATTTGCTTGGTTTAGGTTACTACAGCTTGTCCACTTTAAAGCTGCCATCCTAATCCATCACAGGAGAGTTTGAAGAGGAGGATCCAGATCTCCTGTGGCTGATGGCTGTGGTTGAGGTTCGGCACGCCATCTTTGTCCTGAATGGCTCTCAGGATAAGCTCACAGAAAGGATATTTCCAGTTTAAAACAAACAAACTATAAATATTCCAGTAAAAGGAAGGGATGCATACTGGGTGAACTTTGAGATGTGCTCCAAAAATATGTTGCTGACCTCTCACTTGGCATAATCTGTTTCCCTATTAAACTGCAATATAATTAGGGCCTGCTGTAACCCTGCAACTGGTTTAATGCTTACATCAATGGAAATGTGGCCTCAGAGACTGCAGTGAGAATAAGGTATACATGTGAAGTCTAAAATAATCTATGCCATAGTAGAAGGAAGGATAGCCAAGAGAGAATGCTTGCCCCTCCTACCTTGCAAGATATTTAGGTGTCTTATCACATAAGTGTAAATGGGTGTTAGGTCAAAGGTCTCTGAGAACTTGGACTCAAAGCTCAACCCCCTTTTTATTTGTATAAATGAAGTGGAGCTGAACTGGAGTCCATGAAGTTACACATGGACCAAAATGAACTGAGATCAAGAGTTCAGGGCAAAGACTGTTGTATCAACCAAAGAGGGGATTTGGAAAATAGGTGATGACTATGCTGGTGCTGGTACTAACAGTCACCATGATGATTATAGTTGATGACTGTTAGCTCATTTCATCTCATCTCCTGTGGCTGCTAAATTTCACCCAATAACCCTTCTGTTGAGCTCTGGGAGATATGCAGCAGGTGCCTTGAGAGACAAGGATAGGTCTTGGACTAGGCTAATAGAAGAAGGGTGATTATAACCCTACCATGTTTTGTAAGCAGTCCAGTTGGGGAGACGTATTCACAAATAAGTAAGATTCAATGAACAGATTATGTCAGGAAATCAAAGGATGCTGAAGTTCCCCCTTACACAGTCACGGGAAAGAGTTTAGAGAGAAGGCCCATAGCTCTGTCCTACCAGTGCGCTGTGGTGGGAATACTCATGATGGGGGAGAAGTTGCATGAGTGTGCTGGTGACCTCCTGAGGAGCCAGGCTGTGGCCAGGAGTGCTGCTTTTACAACACCTCTTATAAAAATATGTATAATGGTCTTTCTAAGAAGGGAAAAGTGTAGTGTTTAAACATATATTCAAACTGGTGATGAAACCTACAAACGCTTAGAAATCTGAAGGGTTATTTAAAGGATACAGAGCATTCATGGAAAAAATAGATAATATTATATTATTTATTATTGTTTATAAAAAAGTATAGTGACTTGTAATAATTGTAAACCAAACCTCATCAACTCAAGTACATGTTTAATGCCCATGCTGTGGAAAGAAAACAGTGAGCACGTCACACTTGCTGTGAAAGCCTTTTTTAACTGCAGGCGCTCTCAGCCTAACACATGGCTGATTTACAGCCTGAGTTCCAGAGATTGTACAGACCAGTAAGGAAATGGTTGAGAAAACTTTGGAGCCTGAACACCCGCTTTTGCACAAAGTGCAAATCACCTGTAAAAAAAGACCTGCCAAATTTAAATGTTGCCTGCTAGGGAACATATTCTCTCTGCTTCATACAGATGCTTTGACCACAAAATAAATCATCGACAAAAAATATCAAACTAAACCATCCCAAGCCAAACCCTTGGGTAGTGAAATGAAAGCACTTATTCCAATTTATATCTGTGAGGAGTTCATGGCTTGTTTTGAGTGCTCTGTTATTTCTGTAGTTTCTGCTCCAGCCCTGAAGCTAATGATTTATCTGACTGGTTAAAGTGGAGTAGTGTATAAATGGTAGTACCAGATACAGCCTCACTAAAGCCAAGAAGCATAACACTGAGCCTACTTTATGGTTTCCAAACAAATTGTAGGACTGATCCTGCAATCCCAACTTGAGCAAAACTTCTGAAGCACAGGGCACAAATTCAAAATGGAGTGCCAGGCTGGGCTGGGGGCTGCCTGGCGCCTGCCTGTGTCACAACACGCATGTCATTTGGAAGTAGACTTAACCAAACATTTCACAATTTTTGTGATACAATGTGGAACATCTTGTCTTATGCAAGGGCAAGAAATACTTCTGTGTTAGCAAGGAAACTACCTTCCCCTCAAGAACATGACAGGCACCTGTCTCTTTGAAATGGGATGGTAAAGCATGTTTTACTTTAACCAGCTTTCATTTATGGGGAAAAAAAAAAAAAAAAAAAGGATAAATTTAAATAGACTTGAACTACACCTTCCCTTTATGGGAAATTGAGCCCTTAAAAATGGTAAATACCTCCCTTAATGTGGAGCAATACAGTATTGAATTCCTGTACATATCACTGTGAAGTGAGAGTGAAATCTGCTGAATACTCCTAACAGCCCTTTACAGAAGTATTTTATTTTATGTCTTTACTTTCTTCTCATGCTGACTGATGGCTGATTGCGTATCACAATCTCTTTTCTGCATATAAGGGTGAAATAATGTCTTTAGTTACCTAGGTCCTTACAGTTTTAAAGTAGTGTGTACGTTCACATGTGAAGTACCACTAGACATCCTTCAATATTTATCTGTAAAAGCAAAGAGTCTCTTGAAATGATAATCAGCAATTCTGGAGAAGCAGTCCTCTCTGGGTAACAGCCCTGGAAAATTAATTGGGGCTGACCTTGCACTGAACTTGACAGGTCTGGTATCTGACGAGAAACTCCCACATTGGTTCTGAAATTTCATGATAAGTCCTGACAATAAGAAAGCACCTACTCTAACTAGCTCCATCTGTACCTATTAGATTGCTTTCACAGGACAGCTTTTTGTCTCTAGAAACAACCACCAAAGTGCCTTCTTATGCACTAACCGATATTCTGTTTCACCTCGCTGATCTCCTCTGGTCAGCAGGATTTTCTTTGATTTTCCTGGTCCGTAAAGCTGTAGCATAAGCAAGATCTTACATATGCTTGTACAAATTGTGATTTGAATAGTCCCAAGAAGCAGTGTCAAAAAAATATAGGGAAGTTATAAGGTGGAGACTTGCTAGTTTAGAAGAATACCTAACTTAGAAAATAATCAATTTAATCTTGTTTCTTTAGAGTAGTTTAATAACTCCATCTTATTTCAAATTCTGCCTTACTCTTACATTTGCTCCTATGCTGTAAAAAGCCTGGGAAGGTTCTGTAGCACATGGGACAAAATAACTTATTAATAACAAATAGCAGCTCGTAAAAAACTGGTAAGAACCAACCAAAATGTCTTTTTGTCCTGCAGCTGCCTGATGAAGTTTCTTGCTTCTCTTCTCTTTTTCTTTAGCTTGAAAAATCTCTTCATATACAGCAGCCTTCTACCTCCCAGTTCTGTTCTCTGCAGTCCCCAGGGCCTTGGGTCCAGTTCTATATCTGGTTTTACTACTATTTTTTATTTGCTGCACTTGGAGTTTAATTTTTACTAGTAAAGCAGAGCTGATCCCTTTTTCTTTATATTTTACATTTTCACAAAGCACAACAGTAAGAATTCCATGGTGGGAAAGGCTGAGCACAGATACAGGGATGAAAACTCTTCCAACTGGTGGTTAAACTCCCAGAAAATGCTTTTCTTACGAGTCATCATTGCTGATACACAACACAGGTTATCTATTCCCGCTGCTGCGGGGAGATTCACTTCAGAGTGGAAGGCTTCCAAGAACGCTTCAGCCGGCAAAGCCTATGGCCTCAAATGCACGGGAGTTCATCTGGGCGTGTGGGATAGTGCGTGCAAACGGGCAGGTATTAATCCTGTGCATTCCTAGTCCGGTGCAGGGAATATTTACCTCTAAACAACTTTCTGAAAAAGTACGCTTAAATGGTTTGATAAATAACAAACAGTAGAATTAGAGTGAAAAAGAAGAATAAAAAGACAGTTTACTTTAGAGATGGTTACATGATATAGCGTAACTTATTTTTCACTAACTAGGCGCTCTTCTAACATCCACTATTAATGCAGACTTCAGTGTTAAGAGGTGGACAAAACACTCTGCTTTTGTTCTCTATGTCAAACTTTGCTTTTATGCTCTAGGTCTCCTTAAAGTTCTTGGGGTTTTGTTCGTTTTAATAATTCAGCGTCTACTCAGATTCTAAACTTTTGTTGGTTTAGAAAAATAACTGTAATTACTGTACTACAAAGGTCTATAATGAATTAATTGCTCAGCCCATACATATACAAAAACTGCCAAAAGGACCTTGACAAAAGGTTACAATATTATACCTTGTCATCCCAAATGTGTTAGAAGAAATATAATTTCACAGGAATAAGTTATAACATTTGTAGAGGCTATTTTAGATCTTCATTAGCAGCAAGTCTTAAGTTAGGCAAGGCTTTTGGACAGGGCCTCTCCAGCCATGTATTTAATTGCTGTGCTGAATCTGGACCTCAATTGGACAGTTCAAAGATTGTCATCCTTTTTAGAGCTCACTGTGAAACTCTTGCACAAAAAACACACCCAGAATCCTTATTGGGGCATCTAGAGAGCTTCTAGGAACAAAAGGCCCAGGTCTGAGGGCCCATTAGAGTGCTAATTAAAATTAGACATAAAAATAAAATACAGCAGCCTTATCCATTATTTCCATTTAGGAATCTTCAGCTACTTCGCCCTATAATGTAAAATACTGTTATCCATTTCAACAGGCTGGGAAACAGAACCAAAGGAAGACCATCACGTTATCCAAAATCACAAAGATGGTGAATAAGGAGCCTGCTCATTTCCTGACTCTCCGTCTAGTGAGCAGCAGTGTCCTCATCTGCTTCCTTAATAATTATTTCCAGTGTAGAAGGACTAAAGCTCAGCTCCACAGAAAGAGGCTGAGCACAGTGAAAATTAATGTCCCCATCTCTCCCTCTTACCATCTAACCTGCGATGAAGAGCTGGGCATCACTGTGATTGGAGTGCTCATGGCCCCAAACTTCCCTTTTAAATTGGACTAGGGATTGAGCTGGTCTTTTAATAAAATGCCATTAGTGAGAGCACTTGGTCTGGAGGGAAATATCGGAGTTGGGTTCTCACCTCTGTCTGAGAGGGATGAAACTCATGTCCCCTCTTTCTTAGGAGAAACCACAACCTGATCAGCCAGGCCATTTCGGGAATCTTACTCTAAACTTCTCCTGCCCAAGCTGTCCTATCATGAAGTTACAAGCTGGCTAGACAGTAAACCAGATGGTGCCTGACTTTATAGCCATGTAGTGAGGACATGCCCCAGACAAGGGGCATCCCACAGTCCACTTTTCTCTCTCTGTAACCATTCTGAGTCAGCAGACAGAAGGTGAACCCTACCCTACAGTGAGTGACGTTCCCCACTGGACTGGCGTCACTTGGGAACCTCAGGTGGGTGCAGTGACACCCTGCATCTTTCCCTGTTGCTGAGGTGGCCCCATGGGCAGCCTTCTGTACCCACAGAGCAGGCAGGATTTGGGCTCAGGGAATGCTTCTGTGAGTGCAATTAAGGCAGTCTAATTTTAAAACCGCATGCAGCTCTATTGGTTTCATTTTACTTATGCTTTGTTCTTGTTATCTGGGCAAGTTACAGTACATTTAAAGCCAAATAAATAAACAAGGAAAGATAAGAGGCTGCAAGTTAAGATCATTCATGCGTTCCTTTCATGGCAAGGCACATGTGAAGTAGGTGAGAGGACAAATGATAAGCAAAGTGAAAGCTGCAGTGGCAGCCTTGGTTTTGAATCTTCTGTAGATGGCAAATCTGTGTCGTATATTGATGGTATTTGAAATGGCATTTATGTAGAAATCAATGTTTAGTAATTAGAAATGTGCAATTGTAATTATTATGGCAAATTGTAATTTTCATATTTACCAGGCAGATGAGAGGAGCTGTTTAAAGTATCATTAATGATATTGAGTCCCAGAGTATTCTTTATACATGCACAACTCCGAGTGCAATCAGTAGCAACAAGCACTTTTTATAGGAGATATGTTTGTTGGTGTGCATGTGTGTATTTGTGTGATTCCAAAAGTATCCCAAATATTTATAACTTATCACAGTAAAAATTGACATATTTTTTCACTCACTTCCTCTCACCTTCTGTGTTTACCTGGCATATAAACTATAACTACATTAGTCCACCTAAGGGAAACATACACCTTCAGTGAATAATTTCTAGCATCAGTTTCGAGTCATTTCAAGAGGAGAGTTTTGTACACTAAGAAACAGTGTGACTAAATGCTGATTTTTCATAGTCCCTGGGGGCTAAATTTCTCTTTCTAAAGAGAATTCTCTCTTTTTATTTTAATTTCTCTATTTCTTCAGTAGCAGTTGAATCAGGTCTTAGTACTTTAATCTGTGAACTTTTCTTTTTTTACACTTAACACCATTGATGAAGTTCAATATGAATTTCTAACTGCTCTCAAGCAAAATCTGGCATGCTTTTAGAAGGTGGAATGGATGGGGAGGGGGAGACAAAGGGGAGGATCTGTGAAGATGGAGCTTTTCTTGCCATTGAAGGGATGGGACTACAAAGACACCATTAAGGAGACAGAATTTACACTTGCTTGAGAGCAGCTCATCTATCTGGCCTATCATTTTGCTCATTCAGTGGAACCAGTGAATTTGCTTTATGCAGTCTAGTTTAAGATGTGATTCTTTCATATGTGGGATCTCTTTTCCTTGTTGGTTACCGTGTCCGAAGAGACTGGAAATTGTACTTACAGGTTATTGTGCTTAGTCAGCTTCTATGCCAGTGTGCAAAGTTCATCTGACAAAAAAAAAGCCTTGAAAGACTTCAACAAAAGGCAACTAAAGATATACTTGACTGGACCAGCGTCAGGGTTGTCTCTTAGCTGGTGAGAAGCGATGTTTGTATAACTTGCCCCTCCACCCTGCATTCCCAAAACACTGCATATAATAATGACTTACAACCTCGTGGAGCATTTAATTTAGTAAAGTCACACTAAAGTTTATAGTAATTTTGGACATTGGAATCTTGTCCTGAAATGTATGTCTTGTTGCACCTATTGGTGATTCTGTTATCAGTGCCTCCATTTTATGAGCAGAGAAACAAGAAGTAAAATGACAGAAAGCAAAAGAGAAAAGTAAAGTGACTCATTTAAGCTTAGGAATCTGCCGGGCAGGAACAGAAGGACCAATGGGAGAAAAATTGCTGGAAAAAGGGAACAGAAAGTGGGGATGATGGAATCCAGGGATACAGGGAGGGAAAAGAGAGAAGTAAGAAGAGGAGAAACAGGGAAGTGGCAAAAGAAAAGGAGAAGCTGTTGTTTTAAGGAAATGGGAAAGGTGGCTGTCACTGAAACCAACCAAAAGACAGTAGGAAATGGGATAGCCAAAAGGAGATAATAAATGGAGAATAAATTGATTTAGAGGGATAGCAAAGGAAACAGGCAGTGAGGAAAGAAAGATAAGCTGAGGAGAGAAAAGCAACGAGCAAATGAATTTTGTCTTCAGCGTTCAGTTTTGGAGAGACTCTTGGAAGTAGCCCACAGATGCCCAAGAGGTCCCCAGATGGCAGCTGAAAAACCCTGAGCTGGGTGTGGGTGGCTGATGCTACTTCTACTGCAGATTAGTCCCATAGTTCAAGCAGTAGAAGGCTAAACCTTGGAAAAAATAGTCCCAAGTTTCAACTCTGGTGTTAGTCCAGTCAGATGGGAAACTTGTCTCCAAACTAGTGCGTGTGTTGGAGAACAGGGGAGTCTTACCACATAGATTCAGACCTGAATGTACCACATAGCAAAAATCACAGTGAAGGCTAATGCCCATCACATAAATAGAGAATACTTCTTCTGGACAGAGCCAAAAAACCCAATTCTGTGCTGATTTTACCACATGACAACTCTGGAAACCTTTTTCTCATATATGTGCCATGCAGGGAATAATTGGAGCTGTCAGGGTTACAGTAATTCCAAAACTTAATATAATTAAAACCACAAAGCACACAGAGAGACAGGTTTTACTTGAGATATCACTATACATTTTATTTATTTTATAGTTATATTTTCACCAGACCAAATTGGTTTAACGGAACTGCATGACCATAAACCAACATAGGATCTGGATGGAACACGGGGATTTTAATTGTCTTACTGATTGACATCCTACAGTTGCATAAATTTTAAGACAGAAGACAGCAGAAAGCTTTTGCTCTAAGGATAGGAATCTGTTCCTCTGTATAATGGTGTCTATAGCCCTGTTCAGCAAGAAGACAGACATAGTTTGGTTTTAATTAAATACTCACAGCATATGAAGTGGTGTCAAGGGATGTGGAGGCAAGATTTGGTCAGGAAAAGGTATAGGAAAGATTTCTTTTCTCTACACTGGAGGCTCCTGGAGGGCTGCAAGGACCCCACTGTGGGGCAATATTCAGCCTAATGTCTCTGTAGAGGGAGAAGGACCCAATACGTTTCAGTGTTCTGGTGATAAGCTGCTGTATCTGGCTTAAGGAGAAGTAATGAACACGAATGTCACCTCTGTAACATGAGTGCTGTTTCAGGAGTTTGTGATGCAAGAGAGAAGTGAAATGGAAAAGGAGCAGTAAATGTTCAGAGGGAGGCAAATGAAAGATATCTTATGAGATGAAAAATGAAAATGGCAAAGAACATCAGAACATCTGGTGGCTGTATTGGGTTTTATTATTACTTCCTGACAGTCGTAATTATTAACTGTTTTGCTTTTGTTGTTTTGTTTGGTGTTTTTGTTTTGTTTTGTTTTAACTGGAGTGTTATCCTACGTCTTAGCTGCGATCAAGTTAGCTTTTTTTTTTTGAGGAGCAGAATAACACCTATGTTACGCAGCGGAACTGGGTTTATTTTTCACTGTGGTTTCATTTTCTTTTTTCACTGAAGAATTTCAAGCCAGGACATGTTTCTGTGGCCTAATCTTAAACAAGCACAGGAACGATCTCTGTTTGCTTTGCAGGGAGGAGCTGGCTCCCTTCAGGAGTAGTTCAAGAATGAACACAACTGGTTTCCTGTCAGCTTTTGGTACCGGCTGTAGCCCATGGGCAATAATGGCACCAGCAGTAGTGAAGCAACATTGTATAGCGTACAAATTTCTTGGCTTTAGTTTTGTGTAATACATTATGATTTCAAAACAAAATAATCATCTGCCTGCTTGATGAAGTGTTGTGATTGTTGAGTAAATGCTATCCTGTTGTCAAGGGTCACTGACAGCACTTGGATTTTCAAGGCTGAAGGAAGGAGCTGCTTTTCCCACCCTTCATTATTCTGTGACATTCCTTTGCTTAGCTGAAAATACTCTAAATAAATTCCCACTTCTGGTACAGCTAGCTAAATAAGAATGGAGGGTCGCTAAATCTTGGTCAGAATTACGGCAGGCACCTGTTCATGGCCACTAAAACTGATGTTGCTAACACGTTTCCACAATAACTTCATGCTCGGAACTTTCCAACCAATTATCTTTTCAGAAGAAATTTTCCACATTTGGCCTCTGCCTGAGAGGGATATTTTTTTTTTTTTCTTCTAGACTTGAGAAAAACGATGCCAGCTGTTCTTGAACACGGCATGAATTATAAAATTACGCCTCTGAAGTAAAAAGAGCTACACAGGCTGCACTAAGCTGAAATGTAAAGTTTGCTCTAGACCCTTCTGAAGAGCAAAGTTTTCACCTGGCATTACACTTGACTTTGATTTACCTAGATTAACAAAGATAAGGCAATAAACATGCTTTGAAAGAGCTGAGGATGATTTATCTACAGGCGAGTGAAAAAGAAAAGCCTGCAGCTTGCACAGGTAGGTCAGAGGAGCTCACTCCTGCCCTTGGCAAAGCGCAGTTCATTGTTGGAGGAGAACAGGGAGTGACTGCACCTTCCACAGGAGGAAAGCCAACGTCACTACCCCAGACTCCTTCCCTTCCCCACCAGATTTTTTTTTTTTTTTCAAAAGCGGATAATGAAATGTAAAACAGAAGCGTTACGTTTGCAAAGTCAAGCATGCTGGGACATTTGAAAAACTAAGATTATTACTGTCTGGCCAACGTGTACATTTATATATATATAAATATACACACACATATAAACCCAGGCAGCCATGTGCGCATAGAGAGAACATACAGAGGGACTTTTGAACCGGTATTAGAAATCGATATCCTTGATAAAATGCTTCAAGCAATTAATATCCCAGAATATACCACCTGAGACGTATTACCTATGATCAAAATACAGCCACATTGAATGTTATGAAATTAATTAACTGTTTGGAGCACTTGATCAGGGCATATATTTTATATAGGAAGGTATAGGGTTTCTATTGGTTTAGTTAGAATATGCTCAAGCATGAAACGTCCTGATCTTTCAGAGACTTGAAGCCTGTCTTAATGACAAGTTTGCATGTATCGTGTATGGAATATTATCTACTGGATAACACCACGCATCTCTCTTTGAAAACCTTCTGTGTCTCTCCTGAAAAATGCTTTTTTGGACACATGTTACTTGCTAACACTTTGGGGGCTGTTAGAAGGCGATTCCTGCCGTTTAACAAACCCGGAGGCTATGGAAACTGAAAAAAACCCAACGAACCAAAACCCCCTTCACCACAGCCACCACCGTATTTCCTCTCTCCTATAGAGACACTCGCTGGCTTTCCCTGAAACCATAAGGAAATGATCTGCTGTTGCGTTTTAAAAAAAGATTAAAAGAAGAAGAAATAAAAGAAATTTTAAAATGAAGAAGAAGAAAAGAAGCAGCATTATTTTTAGCTTTCTAGCATTTCACTAGAAGGGTTTTTCCTCCTCAGAGGAAAAAGTGAAGTCTCCCTCTTCATGTACACCGAACAATTAGCTGACATCTAAAGCAGCACGGGCTGGGGGGTGAGAAAGGGGGGGGGGGGGGGGGCAATAAAA
>VZZY01015302.1:1017561-1040236 GCA_013400335.1 Eurystomus gularis
CGAGCCCCGGCTCTCTTCCCGGGCCGGGCCGGCAGCCCCGCTCGGCTCCGCGGCGGGACGGGACGGGGGCAGGGCAGCACCGCCCGGTACTGACCGCCCATAGACACACGGAGCGAGCGGCAGCCCCGGCGGCAGCCCGGGACGTTCACTTTCCTTTCCGCACCCCCCCCCCTTCCTTGTCCTGACGTGAAGAAAACCGGTTGCTGAAGCTGTTGCCTGATCGAGCCAGGCGGGACACAACAGCGAGCTCCTTTCGGAGAGGGAAGTTTCCTGTTGGAAATGGGTTTTCCTCCCAGTAACAGCGTTTCGAGAAGCTGGGGAGGGCAGCAGAAAAGGGCTCGGGAGTGATGTGGGATGTCGGAAAGCTTAAGGTCAACCAGCGTGCACAGGGGTTGTGAACTGTAATTGCTCTTAATGCTGTTTAAGATTAACCTCAATGGTTATCGGGGTTTGTTGCATCAGCACCAGAGGAAAAGGAATTCGTGTGAAGAAATAAAACCAAGAGTCACGGGGAGCCATCTGCAGTTAAGCAAAAAAAAAAGGCGAGACTGAAAGTAGTCACTTCAGTGTTGAATGTTAAACAAGAATAGCCTTAAATAATAGAAATGCACAGCTAGGGAGTATGTCCTGAAATTAAGATACTGGCAGGTGAGGTGTACAAGTTCACTGTTAGATGGAAAGAATCAGCAGCGAGAGAACAAGCACAAAGTAAGGGCAGAAGGAATGAATAAAGTTGTTTGAACCTACCTGAGCTCAAACAGGGAGGGTACCATTTATAGAAAAGCTGTTCTCTCTGGAGAATCCAAGAAAATAAGGATGAAGTAAGGAAGCATTAACTTACACTGGGACGAGCTGTGCCTTTACAGCACGAGTCTGTGAAATGTTCGGCACCTTCAGTGTCAGTAACTTCAGAGGTACTCAAAGCAGCCTGGAGCCCAGGTCCATGTGCATGGTCTAACAAAGTAAACAGCATACCAGAAAGCCCCGGATGTAACAATGCTTTAAGCCTTGATATTCTTATTCCTACTGTTTCCTCAGCCTTTGCAAACACAGACAAAATGAGATGGTTCCCTTGAGGGCTTATAGACGGAGGTACAATTTGTACGAAAATTGGGAAAAAGGAGGAGCAACCTGTTGCGTTTTTTAAAATAGTAGAAAAAATAAATCTCATTTGCCTTCTTGTAAGACATTTCTATAAGTGGATTTGTTCCTCAGAAACTGGAAAATGTCTACTTTGTTGTTATGAAAAGGGAATCTATCCGGCTTACTGAGTAGCTTTGACACAAGGCTGATTATTTTTGTTATTGCTGTCATGGTAGCTCCTAATGATCCCAGTGGCAGACTGGAAGCCTGCACCCTACTAGGCACTATCCAGAAGCCCTGCTCCAAGGAAGAGGCCCAGGAGGGCAAACCAGAGGCAAACAGCTCTGCAAAATGGGACTTGGCTCATGGCAGCGATCCTTACACAAGTCTCAGCCCCCTAGTAGGCCCTCCCTTCCCTAAGGTCTGAGTAAATAGAGATGCCTTTCAGGATGTCTAGAAGGTCAGTGAGCTGTTCAGGCAGGAGAGCAGCAATTTTCTGTGGTCAAGGACACTTCCCCCTCTGTGCTTCCCCTCTCTGTGGGCACCCTACCACTCCTTTTTTTACACTAGTGACAGACAGATTAGAGTACCTGAAGACATTATAGTAGGGTTTTGTTGGTGCTTGTGGTATATTTAGCACTAGCTAGTAGAAATCCACAATTAATACAATCTCTCAGGCACAAACATTCTTGGTTTCCTCTGGTGCTGCTGCTGACCTTAATTAAAAGTTCACTTAAACAGAAAAATAGTCTAATAAACCACCAGAGCTCAAAAATGATTAGCCCAATTAATTATTCTGTAGGCTGGAGAACCAGTTTTACTGTTAATTTAAGACTCCTGGTTTGATTGAATTATACAGAATTAACTTTGTTGAATGAAGCCATCACCAGCAGCCAAGGAAACCAATTCAGTGAAAATAACTGAAATTTCTGCTAGCAATGAGGGGTTCAATGTCATCTGGAATTAGCCTGTTGAATGTTGCTAACTGGTAAATGACACGGGGAGGACTTCAGATGGAAATTATAGGGCCATTTCTGACTTGTTGGAAAAGAGTAACTACTAGCTTTTTGAGATTATAGGATTAAACTGTATCAGTACTTTAAATGTGACTCATGAGCAGGGGCTTTCTGAAGAGAATTACATAAATTTCCCAAGGTCTTTCTGAATAACAAATTGTTCCAAATAATTTCCTCATCTTTAATAACTACGGGTGAAATCCTGGCCCCATTGAGGTTAACAGAAAAAGTCCTCTTGATTTCAGTGGGTTCAGGATTTCACCCTCAGACTCTGGGAAATGTTCAGCTTTTCTGTGGAAACTGGGTGAGGCAGAAGTGAGGAAGACCCACATGCAGCTGGACATGGTATTTTCTACCAAATAGCAGTTCACTGTTCTCAGGTTTTTGTGCTTATGTCACTTAGCAATGAACCAGATTCTATTCTCATTTGCACTAGTGTGGAATTATAGTGTATTTTTGGGTATCTCTTAACAAAATCTATCTTCTTGTCAAGGCATGTGACCCCAAACATTTCTTACTGAGTTACAAGAAGTAGCGTATGAGGAACTGTGCAATTCTGGGTTGACCATGTGGAAACTTAACTTACCCACACCGCTACCCTGAGGCAACTATTTGCTTACCTGCACTGAGTCAGTTATAATTGACTTCGTTGTAATTATTACGGTTCTAATCAAGAGTAGATAACATGTACTGTAATTACCCATACAGCTATAACTTCCCCCACCCCACCTCAAACCTATACACCAAAGAAAGCTGGAAAACCAACATGGTAAAATCCAATTTAACACTAGCTGCTTTATGAATAATTAAAAAAAAATATTAATGTAACACATTTTCCTATGGATTTGCACCTTTTGTCCCTTGGGCCACCTAAAGAAAGTGCTCAGTTTTCTTCCAGGACTCTTATCTCACCTCTTCTGGGTGAGAGGTAGTTTGTGTCGTGCAGAGCTGCGTGCATCAGCTAGCTAGGTTCCCCGTGATGTTTGGATGGCTTACTGCTGAGTTTTGCCTCTTTCTCCCTCAGTGGGGTCACCAGTTTTCACAAGACACAGAAGGCCTCTCGCCCTCCAAAACTGGCTACAGAATTAATAAGAATAAAGTAGAGAGCACTGTTGGGTAGGTTCATTTTCTTAGGAAAACTACTAGAAATGGGGTTCCTCCATGGGTGTCCATTTGCATAACTCCCCTGAAGTCTCTTCAGTCACACTGTTTTATATCAGCAGGAGACCTGACCATAAATATTTAAGAATTTCAAACCTCTTGAGGGCACATGAGGACAGTTTCAGATTTTACAAGAAGAAAGAAGTGAAACAAACCGCTTCACGTTTTTGGACTCAGTCCCTCCAACTCAGCCTGTGCTTTGAAGCCCCAGAGCACGTATAGACTTTTAACTTTGTGTCAGCTCTTATCATTAACCAGTTTTCAGGAGTTTATAGCCAGACCTACAAGTCCATTTAAAATTGAGCATGAGAATTCTGTGACAGGTCCTGTCTTGGTTAGCAAACTTCAGCTTCTAGTAGAACTCGTTGAGCTTTTGCCTAAATGTAGCTGAGATCAAGGTGTACACTGTCCATTTGAAGCTGGGATCTATGATGGTAGAGCTCTGAGGATGGAGATACTCTTAATGTCCTTTTGTGCTTTAAATAATATTTCTTTGCCTTCTGATTTTTGTTCCTTATTCTCTTCCTATTCACTCTATTCTCATTTGCCGCATGTTACCAGTTTAAAACTTCACAGTGTAGATACATACACACACATTGTTTTCAATATGAAATTTCAGAAAGACCTAGAAATTGTCTGATGTGCTAGTACTATCATTATTTTTAAACACTAACTTTACGTTAAAGTAGTTTTTACTAGTGACCAAACCTTAACTGCTTATCTCCAGTGAGAGATTTGGGTATATGGGGAATGGGGACTGAAGCAATGCAAGAAATACAGTATTATTTACAGTATGAAGTATATATCTAGGAGATATTATTTGCCTTTCTAAAGTTGTTGAAAGACTATTATTATTATCTCTTTTTGCCTTTCAGCAAAATGATGGTCCAACACTCAGGCCAGGTATCTGCACTAGAAGTCAGCGCCTCCGCAATTGTTCCCACTTTGTCCCCTGCAGGGTCACTGGGGTTTGATGATTTTACAAATTTAACCCCACTGGTGAAAGAGGAACTGAGGTTTGCCATTCAGAATAAGCGTCAGTCCCACAGGATGTCTTCTACATTGGACACGGTGACAGTTTCTGAAAGGCCAGTTGAAGCATCAATCATGAAAACAGAGGTATGGCTCTTTAAATAGCATTTCAGTGTGAATGATTAATTCTCTAATAAACTTTCACCACGAGACCAGTAATTTTATCAACTACAGATAACCCTCTCCACTGTACTTGACCTTTTTAAGCCTGCTGCTTGCCTTCCTGTTAAGTGCTTCTGGGAAACCCTCTGGTATTTCTCATTTCCACGGAGGTCTATAGTTGGATATCTTATTTTTGATTCTGGACTAAGGACAATGTTTTGACATGATCCGTTTTCCCTGCCTGCTTGTGGCTGAACATGGAATAAGTCACTGCTGAAGCTTTCTTTCCCTGAGGACAATCCAGTAGGACCCATGTCCTTAGGCTAGACTAAGATAGACATGGCCGTGCTATGTCCACACTAGGATTTTACTTTAAGATAATAATCTCCGAGAAAAACATTTCTCTTATAAAGTGGAGAGGTAGCTTAAGTTGGGGAAATAGCTACCCTTTGGTCTGAGCCTCCACAGGAAACAAACCAAAGCTTGAAGGAGTGTGTTTAATATCACCTTTTTGGTGCTGCCTTTAGTTCACTGACACATCCTTCGCTGTTCCCCTCGCCCCTTTTCCTCCTTGGGAAGTGGAGGAGAGATGGAGTTGTGGCAGTCAGCCTGGGGAGACACTGAGCAAGTTTTTTGAGTACCATTGATTTAAAATGAGCTGTCACATGCATTACATCCATCCAAACTCCAGTCAGGTTTTTATTGACGATTCTAATGGAGTTACTACCATTTTACTGTACGGCAAGCAAGGTCAGAATCGCATTCTTATGTAACTCACAATGTGAACACTGACAATGCTATTCGTGTTGCTTTTAAAAATGCCAGAGTTACCAAAATACAGGTCATGTATTTATGACATCTGATGGATTGTGTCTGTTTTTATGGGATAGTTTTCTCCTGAAGAGGATGAAAGAAAAAAGCGAAGAAGGGAAAGGAACAAAATTGCTGCTGCAAAGTGCCGAAACAAAAAGAAGGAAAAAACAGAATGTTTGCAGAAAGTAAGTGACTGGCTTGAATTGTTCTTAATCTGTCATCCTGCCAGGATCCAAACAGGTAGCATGGGGTGCAGTCATAATAGGGAATACAGAAATATGTTGCCCAAATCTCTATAAACCTTCAGAACATTAGTTATTAAAAAAAAAAAAAAAAACCAAAAAAGGACATGCTCTATATTAAAAACAAACCTGGTTAAAACTGGAATAAAATGAAAGTATGGTAGGAGTGAAAAGAGATTACTGTTTCAGTGACCCATCTTGTCTATAGTGATAATATTAATTTGAATGTCTACACTGAACACAAAAAGTAGTAAAGCTTAATTTCATGTAATGGTAATTGTGGAGACCGAGAGCCTACAAACACTGACAGGTAATTTCTGATTTCTTTATGGAATTAAATAGTTGCACAGTAGATTACCCCTAAATTGTCTGCCCTAAGACTTCAGTCGTGTCTTCAACTGCTCTGCCATGACATACAAATATATTACAGCAGGTAATTTTAGGTCAATGTTTGACAAAAAAAGTTCAGAATAGTTTTGAAGAATAATACTTGGATATTTGTCATTGTAAGTGAATACAAGTCTGAATTTGGCTTTCCAACTTCTATTACACTTCTCTAAAGACCAAAGGAGGCAGCTGTCAATCTGATTTTCAGACCATTATCAACAGGTAGTTGTATAGTTTCATCATTACAGGAGAGTAAGAACAGGCAATTTCTTTCTCAGCCTTATACTTTCCCACCAATAAAAGACTGCAACTCTTAGATAAATGTTGCAATTAACTATTTAAACAACTCAATCTAATTGTTGTCTGTCCTTTGACTAGGAATCAGAAAAGCTGGAAACTATCAATGCAGAATTAAAAGCCCAGATCGAAGAGCTAAAGAATGAGAAGCAGCATTTGATATACATGCTAAATCTTCACAGGCCCACTTGTATAGTTCGGGCACAAAATGGAAGGACACCTGAAGATGAAAGGAATCTTTTTATTCAACAGATCAAAGAAGGCACATTACAAGGTTAAGTGCGATGGCGAACATGGAAATATTTATAATGTTTTTAACAACTACCAGAATCCATGGAAGACCTGACATAACGTGTAGGATTCTATTAGTCAAGAGTCTTTAGGAAGGGCAGATTGCTTTCTTAAGCAGAAAGAATCATTTTGGCTTGATGGCAATTCTTTCCCTTGGAAGATCTGGTCTCAATAGAATTGAAGAGTCTTCTGCCTCAAGCATAGGTTTTGCACCTATCATACTTGCTGTTCCTAGGAGCTACAGACAACAGCTTCAGAAGTTTTAGCTCTCTGCTAGTATACAGTATCTGCACTCACAACGTTTGTGCTAGAACACTATGACTTCTGATGATGCACATGGTACGGACAGCTGTGCTGGATGGACACTACTTTTCCTTGTTGCTGGTAGGGAAAGCAGACAGTGTATTTTTAAAAAGTTTCAAAGTTTCCAGGGGGATGTTTTCTGGCAGAATGTACTGATACGCAATGTTGCATTCTAACCTAACACACACAAAACACAAAAAGCCTTTAGTTCTGACTAAGCTTCGTAATTTTCTCACAACACTTGTGTGGGTTTTTTCTATGACTCATCTCAGAGACTGAATTTGAAGAGCCTAGTAGGTGTGACAAAAATGTTTCTTGCAGGATGTCCATGTGGCTAAGTTTGTATGTCATGAGCTGGAACCCCACCTACTGTCCTTTGGGGACTACATTTTTTCCTTGAATTACTGAAGAGCAGCTTGTACCACTACTTGGTGGCTTGGTGAATTGGACCCACTGGAAAGAGGAAACTAACTATGGAGGGATATAGATACAGGTTTTGCCTGGGTCAAGAACTGCAGGACTGAATCCTAGGCTCATGAATCATGAAAAGTTCTTTTAAAAAAAAATAACAAACCAAAACCATCTAGAATCTAATCCTACAAGCCTTAAATCATGCTATTAACTCTTACTCACAGAAGAGGTTCCATGGACTTCAGTGGGTCTGCTTATCCAGATAGCTCTTCTAGGCATGAGAGCTTGACAGCTTTTTCCATCCTGGTCAGGATTATTTCCTCTGCCAGCTGATTCAGAGGGAAAAATTATGACTGCAGCTACTTTCATTTTACATTTGAGTGGCAACTACAGTCAAAAGTGTTACTTAGAATCTAAAGGAGAGAACGGTTTTGATGTAGTGAATAATTGTTTTAAAATTTTTATTCAATACTAACCATAGATGTTTTTGAACTGGTAGAAGAGCTGCTGGACAAAACAGTAGGAGCTATGAGTGTTTAAATTCTGATGTTTCTGTGAAATTCTCAGATTGTTTAATCCTATAAATATCCTTACAATTTTTTTGTAAAAGAAAATATTATCCTTATTTATCACTAATACCATAATGAGTAGAGTTAATAAATACTGCGAGCAAGATAAAACTGAAAACACAAGTGTTGCGCTGTCTTCTTACTTTTATCTCTTGATGTTTAATATCATATATTCCTAAACTTCACCAGTTGTATCAGAGACGCCAGTATTGAAAACACTTATCCTTCATCTTTTCCACAGATGAGGCACTGAGTATCTTGAATGATTAGGTGCAGACATTATACTTTCCGAAGTTCTGTACCTCTACCAGTGGTGTCTAGCTGTTCAGTGTCACAATTTAAACAAAGCAGATGGTAAGAGTGGAGCTTACACATGATATTTTACACCAGTTATGCAGTGTTGTAATTGTGTTTGTTTTAAAGGCTAAACTTAAAGATACCTCAGCCAGGAGCTTCTTAGCCCGCAAGTCCCGGATGAGTCTATCAGATATCATACCTGATCCTTATATGATCATTATATTCTGCAACAGAACTTCTTAGTACATTGTCCTAAGATCTGGATATATTGTAATGTCCTATATCACATTTTAAAGATATGTGCTTCATGTATCTGAAAAGTGAATGTATTACAAAGATGACATACTAGGTCTGATTCTGTCCTGAGAATCCATTATATTGCTGTATGTTGGAAGGAGCTTCCATTGACTTCAGTGAGTTTTATTCATGTCCTGTAGGCAGAGTCTGGACCCTCTGCTGCAACTTCTCTGGCTTAGTGGGCAAGTTCCACAGGGAATTAGGCCAGCTGTTTTAGACAACAGATATACATGAAGTGTGTTACAATAAACCTGTCAAACTATGTTCATTGGTATTCGACTTCTGTAATGTGGAAATACAACACCAAGCCATCATCCCAGCTCTGCCTTTTGCGCATCAAATACCAGCAGACAAAACCGTTTGCCTCCTATACTGCTATAAGGCGTTACCACAGACTAGAATATAATGACAGAATTCGTGTGTCTCCCTTAGGGAATTTGTATGGTTCCTTTTAACCATATCACTGGTGACGCAGGCGTCATGCTTTTGTTGCTTGAAGTTATTTACTTAGCATGCCAAATGTCAATATGGTACCACTACTGTTGTCAGAAGATGAACTATTTTTATTTTCTTTATATGTGCAGTCATAGCTGCTTTCTACTGCTTTTGTATGCGTGTGCGTGCTCCTGCACGCTACTCTAGAAAAGATGGTACTCAAGTTCATTTAACTGTGCCCGGGAAAAGATTGTTTAAACTGCTACACAGGAAGATAATATGGCATGAGTAAAAGGAGACTTTATTCAAGAGAACCCTTAAAATGCATGAAAAGCAGTTTGTTTTCTATTCTCAAGTTTGTTTTGATACTTTAATAAAAAAGAATTAATATATTTATTCACGTGTCATTTAATTCATTCTAAGTTTCAAGGTCCAGGAGAAACTTTACGTACTTAAAAAAAGACCGAGATATTATAATGCAAACACGTTTTATAGGTTTGCAACAATAAGTGTCTTATAAATCAGAATGGGTACTGTTTGCTGCTTGTCAAGGTATAAACAAAAGCTTGTTATTAGAAAGTTGATCATGAATTCTAGGCTAATTTCTTGTTTGTGGCCTAGGGCTTAGATTAAAGGACTGGAAATTAAAACCCCTGAACCTTTCCTAACCTTGCAACTGACCAGCTGATAGTTATTTCAGCTTTCTGATTACCTAATGAGTTTAATGCTTTTGCTGCTGTGAAGCTTTAATATTTATAGATTGCTTTCTATGGTTACATGGAAGAAACTAAAGAAGTATGGCATGATGAGGGCTTTGGGTTTTTTTTTTCTGTGGGTCTGTGTGTCAGTGTGTGTGCGTGTGTTTGCGTGTGGGTGTGTGTGTGGAGAAGCATGAGGGAAGACGAACAAAATGTTCTATCCTGCCTTTCCAAAACTAAGTATCTACACCCGGACAGAAGTCTCTGTGTTTTGACAGCCGGTGATGTGGGCAAAAACTTTTGGCTTCAATCCTCTGCAAGCAGTCATAACTTGTAATACAGAGGTCAGATAGAAGGGCAGGAGCTCCAGGGACCAGGAAATCCATTGCACTATTGCAAAATCTAGTTAAAAATATCAGCTGGAAGAAAGATCTAGGCTACTATGAGCTTGGCAATGCTGAATGCTTACTTTCCTTATTGGTACATCTATTTACAGATGTGCAGTCCCAATACGTATATTCACCCTTTTATGCATTCTCCTAGAGCTGCTATCAAATTTCACCTTTCAATACCTGATTCATTTCTAATTTGGTAAATTGATAAATCATCTGCCTTGCCTGCTTTAGAAAACCTTATCAACAAAATTAGGGCTATGAATTCCTGAACTTCCTAATTTTTTTTTTTCTTTAAATGGTGTGAGTTAAAACTGTGAAACCACCATTGGTCTCTGTGATATATTTCCAACAGCATAAGTGATGCTTCTGGAACAAAATGTGTGGTATCTTCTCCTGAGGTCTTGTTTTAGATGCGAGGCCCATGAAGACCTTAAATCATGCTGGGCTTTACAGTGTACATTAGTAAGAGCTAGAAAAAAGTAGAAGATGCTCCTTCCCTTGATGTAAAGGAGTAAATAGCAATATTGAAGGTAGGTAGGGCAGATGATTTATGCTAAGCTGGAAACATTTAGTGAAACCAAATGGTAATAGATTTAAATTTACAATAACTTTTCTACCTGAGCCCATTAGAATTTGAAGTTATTGATTAAGGGGATGGTTTTAAAATCCCTGATTCTTAGCTTTGCAAAAGAAACGGGATGATTTATGGGTAATGAAAATAAAAAAGTACAATTGTTTCTTAGTAGCAAAAGAATTTTGAAAACAAAATCTACCTCCTCTTTAAAAGAATCCCTAACTCCAGAATGACAGCTGTCTGTCACATCTTTCCCCCTCTTCAGGAGAGTACTGGACCCGGTACAAGTCTCATTCATGCTGGCAACTGCCATGTTTCTATGTTTGCCCAGTGCCCCCAACTGGAAACCCTGAGAATCACATTTTAACAATGTGCAATAATACTAATTTATGTAAGGCCTTAGTAACATTTTTCATTAGTTTGTAATGACACCAAAATAATATTTTTGTTTCTATAATAGACATCATTCCTTTTTTAAAGTGTAGTTAAGATAAAGAGTGACAGTATTTTTTTTAAATACTGGTAAAGTTCCTTTCCATTTAGTGGATACTGAGCCAGGACCACTGATTTCAGTGATAAAAAGTAGTTATTTACTAATTTTCAGTGCTATTAGACCTTCAAAGCCATCACAGCTAAAAGATAATACACAGGATGTCTATCCTTGATACAGCATTAGTTCTGGCTGCATAGCTTTACTATTGCTGACAGTGATGCATGAACAACAACAACAAAAAACAAAACAGCCACCAAAACCCCTAATGATTTCCAGACCCCAAGCTAAGTGTACTAGAGCTGAAAAACTATTTTTAAAAAATTACTCAGAAAAATTATACCTGTGAAATGAACTAATAGAAAATGGAAACAAACTAAGAGTTGAAGCCGTAATCCTTTCGTTTCTGCTTTGGAGAATGTAGCAACTTCATAGTTGTACTCTGCCAAAGTAACTGGGTAACCATGCCCACTTAGACAGGGGGCATGCCCACACAGCAGATAGTAGTGTAGCATAGCAATATTTTCATATAAGCTAGCTTAGTACTGGGAACATCCCAGTGATGACAGCAAGAAACTCAGCACAGGCTAATTGATGCCACTGGGAGGATGAGTTCTCCGTGCAGCCAGAGAACAGGCTGCTTCTGGCATCTGAGGTAGCTCATTTAAAGCCAGCTCGGGTATCGTTCAGCTCCTCAGGTTAGCATATGTCACGTAGCTGCCTGTTGAGTAGCTGCCTGCATTCCCAACTAAACAGCTCCACCAATTCAGACCAAAGGTCCACCCAGCCCAGTTTTCTTTCTACAACAGCAATCAAAAGCAGCTGTCCACAGGAGAATAAGAACAGGGCAAATATGCTTCCTCTGGGTGCTTTCCCACACTCCAACTATTTTCAGCTTATGAGTCACACAAGCTTGACACGATTTCTTTAGGTAGTAGCCTTTCGTAAATATTTCTCTCAAGTATGTGACCAGTTCCTCATCCACAGTACCAGCATCTGCAGTAACTTTTGGTGCTACGTTTCACAGGGCTGTCACCCCTTAGGAGAAAACAGTTCCTTTTCTTTTGACCCTGTTCCCCATAACTCTACTTGGCAGCCCCTCACTCCTGAACTGGAAGAGTGAACACCTATCCATCCTCTCCATGCCACATGATTGCATACTTTGCTGTGTTCTTTTCCAAGATAAAGACTCTCAGCCTATCCAGTCACTTTTAATTTTTGTCTGCCATTTAATATCCTTGATCATTCCTGCCATACATTTTTTCTGGGAAAACTGGCACTTCCAGTAGTTTAAGATAAAGGGACCATAACGGCACACAGTATTCAAGGTGTGGTCAAGCCATGGGTTAATACAGCAGGATCTTGATGTTCACTGTCACCTTTCTAATAATTCCAGAAATTAGGTTTGCATTTTTTATGACTGCCAAACATTAAGTCTGATGCAATGCCACTATCTATCATAACTCCAAAATCTTCCTCCTGAGAAGCAATGGTAAACTCAAGCCCAACATTTCATATATGATGACAGGATCAATTTTCCCTATGTGCATTACCTTGTGTTTACTTGTGTTGAATTTTATCTGCCATTTCTAATTTCCAAACTGTACATGTAAAGTCTTCCTGCAAATGTTCTTAAACAGCCCCTTGCCTTCCTATCCTGAGTAATTTTGTACCATCATCAACTTTCTCACTACACTACTCACCTTCTTACTAGATCATGTATGAAAATGTTGAGCTGTGTGGGTCCCAGTACAGGTTCCTGTGGAACTCCACTAGATGACCTGCCACCACTGAGGGAGTTCACCATTTAATCCTACTCTCTTTTCTACCTTTTAATCAAGCCTTTATGCATGCATATGCATTTTATCTATTCACAGCTCTTCGGTGTCTTCAAGAAAAAAAAAAAAATCTTTGGTGAGGGAATTTACTGAAGTCTCTTTAGAAGTATCCATAAACTACCTCTACTGAATCTCCCTGATCCACACATCTATCAGCCCTTCCAAAGAACTCCAGATGTGTCTGGAGTCACAAGGCCTAACTTTCATTTTACAAAAGCCATGCTGACTCTCTGCAAGTAGACTGTATATATCTAGATACCTACTGATTCGTAGTTCCTTTCACTTAATATCCATTAACTTGCTTGTCAGATTATAGGCCTATAGCTCCTTGGATTCCCCTGGAATCTTTTGTAAAGATTGGTGATGTTTGCCACACACTAGTCCTCGGATACCAAGGAAGATTAAGTTAGACGGACAGTGAGAGAGTTGCACATCATTTTTAGTATTTTAGCAATTTGCTCTTTCCATTTTCTTTGAGGTTTTCAGAGAAAACTCAATTGATTAGTGCCATTTCTTCTCTAAAACTCCACCCATAGTCACTTCGGTTTCAGATAGATCCTCTCCTGGTTTACTTCCCTTTGTCCTGTCCTGAAGAGGGTTCTGGCAGGGGAATGACCATATTTCTTCAGCTTCTTAGCTCTCTGAATGTTCACTTTGTATGCTGGTCATCAGTTGACACTGGACTCTAACAGGCTAATTATTGCTAATATACCTGAAGTATTATTTAGTGTTTATTTCAGTTCCTTCAGTTCCTCTATTCCCTCAGCTTGCCTCCAACAGCCTTCTTCCCTAAGTGCCATTTCCTGAATGTCCCCTACAGAGGCTTCATCATCCTCAATCACATTTGGGACTTTTAGTGTCTGTCAGCTACTCCAAGCTTTTCTGTTTCCTGGTTCTGGCCAGGAGAGAGTTAATTTCCTTCCTAGTAGCTAGTACAGTGCTATGTTTCAGATTTAGTGGGGGAATAATGTTGATAACACACTGATGTTTTCAGTTGTTGCCAAGGAGTGTTTATACTAAGTCAAGGACTTTTCAGCTTCTCATGCCCTGCTAGTGAGAAGGCTGGAGAGGCACAAGAGGTCAGGAGGAGACACAGCCAGGACATCTGGCCCAAACTGGCCAAAGGAATATTCCATACCATATGATGCCATGCCTAGTATATAAACTGGGGGGAAGGCTGGCCTGGGGCTGCCGCTCTGGAACTGACTGCATATTGGTCAGCAAGTGGTGAGCAATTTCATTGTGCATCACTTGTTTTGTGTATTCTAATTCTGTTATGATTATTATTGTCATTCTATTTTCATTATTATTTTCTTCCTTTCCTCTCCTGTTAAACTGCCTTTATCTCAACCCAAGAGTTTTAGGTTTGTCATTTCGTTGTTTTTGTTGTTGTTTGTTTGGGGGTTTTTTTCGTCATTGTTGGGTTTGTGTGTGGGGTTTCTTGGTGGTTTTTGGTTTGGTTTGAAGATCCTTACCCCCATCCCACAGGGTGGTGTGAGTGGGCGAGTGGCTGCATGGTGCTCAGTTGCTGGCTGGGGTTAAACCACAACAGTGGCATTAAGGAGTCATAACAGGGGTACACATGTAATTGCCAGAGTTCAATCCCTGCCATGTGACTTAAAGACACAAACCACCCGATGCCTCAATTTCTTCCTCTGAAAGTTAGTGATACCTTCCTTTCTAAGGATTTTGACAGGAAAGGAAATGTGTCATGATTTTTTTCCCCTCAATTATAATGCAGTACAGTATTAAAAATTATCCAATAATAGCCTTTTTTGAGAGTTTATCTCAGTCTAAAAGCTATAGCGGTACCATTCTTTCATCCCAAGAAAAATAAAATTCCTTACTTTTGAAGACTGAGTCTTTGTGGATCTTTACAAGACTTGCTCAAAACTGTGCCGAGTCATTAGAAAGCTACTGAACAGAAAAATTGTTGCCATGTGATTACCACTTACATTTGAGTAAAATCATCCAAAACACATGTAACAAAAGGCATTCAACTCAAACCTGGGAATACATTTAGTTTCGAGTAAGGTTTTTTTAGTTTGGTGGTTGTGTTTTGTTTTTTTTTAGTTTGGTTTTGGGGGTGTTTGTTTTGTTGGGGTTTTTTGTTTGTTTGTTTTACATTTTTTCCCTTTTACATCAGTAGTGACACCGTGAGCGTAAACAATCCATGAGTCAAATATACATTAACTGTTTAAAAAATCCTCTAAAAAAAACACAGGCTATTTTAGAACATAAATGGAAAGCATAAATTTTGGCAAATTTGCCTGACTCCAAAGGATTTATTTTACATGCTGAATTACCCACATGTAGAACTAAAATAGACCAGTCAGAGGTTTCCCAGACACCCAGAAGACACTTTTCTGTGACAACAGATCACATGTGCCTTAGATGCCAGCTACTGCTGTCAAAATTCTAAATCCATTGTTAATTACTTGGTTAAGAGCTGAGATCAGAATAAGAGAAATTAGTTAGGAAAAACTGACTATACAGTAACCCCTATTTCATCAGCTAAAACAGGGAACCTTTCTTGCCTGGCTTGGATAAGCATAGCCCTCTGATGCTGTCATGGTGAGATCTTCCCTTCTTGTTTTAATCTACTACAGCCATCAAAACTGAATCACACAGGGTTTGTAACTCCCACATTTGTAGCTAATCCCTGTGGTTTTATCACACATTCTTAAAGCCCCAGATCTGAAATACATATGATGTGGTGAATCCTCATTCCTGTAGAGAAAGCATTAGAAATATTACTTTGTGTATACCAGGTTCAGAAACGAAGATTAATTAACCAATAAATTAAATGTAATGCATTAGACTGTTAACATTTTATGTTTAGAAATAAATGTTCTTGTTTGTTCATGCATGGAGGGAGGGGGATCTTTTTTAAGCAGGATTTTCGCATGTCTGTGTTTGGCCGTACCACATTTCCCTGCCGACAGTAAAAATCATCCATGGACAGAGGAAAGGATGACTAGAGAAACTAGTTATTAGTGTTAATTCTGAAGTGTTACCTGTATTAGGTTAAAAAAAAAAAAATCCTTGAAATTAATAGCTACAGAAAGGAGAGATTAAATGAAAACTTTACCTGCCTTTCAAGTAATACCATGTCCCTCTGCACCTAGCAAAAAGCAATGAGAAGCACTGGTTTACATTTATCTATTGTTACTTTTTTCTGAGTTTCTTCAAAACCTTTTTTTACCCTCCTACCCTCTGTGCACTGATCCTTCCCATTTTTCTAGAAGACATTACTCAAATGAACAGAATGTTACAAAGCTGGTTTATAGTATACAGCATAAGTTCCCTTAAAGAGAAGGGAAACTATTCTACAGGAAAGTAAAGCAAATATTAAATTGCACAAATGTGTTCAAAAGCAGGAAATGCCATTGTCGAGAGTGCAAGCAGAAGTTCAACTCTGTTATCTTACACATGAATGATGAAATATCTTCTAATTGTGTGACTAAGTATTTCCAAATAAGATAATAAATCACACTTGTCCTTCTTTGCATTTGCAGTAACCTGTATGTAATGCAAACTATCTTCTAAGATAACGTCTACGCATAACACACAACAAACAGACTTTGGATTCTTACCCTCATGCATGCAAGTTCACAGATAGTCTCATTTAGAAGCTTTTTGCTGAAGAAAACCACAGCTAAAGTCAAATGAACAGGTATCCACACATCTAAGGTTCCAAAAGGTTTGCAAGGGACTACAGGAAACCAAAAAAACAGAAGTTTGTGCAGCACAAAGGCATCACATAATTGGCAATTATATTGTAAATAAATGTCTACATTATAAAAGGTGTTGTGGATGCCTTTGGGAAATTACTGGTTTTGACTGTAATTATTTCAATCAGTGTGAGAGCTAATGTCTTTTTTTGCAAGATATGTCCAAGTCCTCTTCATTACAGGCAAGAATTCTGTAAGAGCATTTGAGAGGGGATATATTAATCTTGCTTAGGCCAGTATAGGTCATGGTGGCCAAAACCATGCATGAGAAAGAAGGTAAAAATAAACTAAACAAAGAACTGTATCTCCTTTCCTCAGGTCCTCCTGGACACTGTGACCACAGCAGCAAAAGCAGCTAGCACAAATTGATGACTACTTCTAGCACCATCTCTAAAATGAGCTAGAAAACTACTACTGAGCAGTGTCAGCTCTTAACTCCAAGTGTCTTTATACAGGGAACCTTCATGCACAGTCAATTAGCCTGTCATCTTTCCACCCTGAAGCAGGAACAGCAGATTCCTTTTACTGTGTCAATGAATCTGAGGCTCTATGAGCTGCAGACACCCATTCCCAGTGCGCATCTGGGAATCATTCATTTCGGACAGTTGAGTATCAAGCCTCACAAAGCCCACTTGGAGGAAGAACTGACTCAAGGGACTCGTGCTTTCTGAGACAGTGGGACAGAGAAGAGAGTACGTACAGTCCTATATTTACCTAAGGCATCAGTATAGCCAAGGCCATACCTGAATGGCAGAAACACCTATGCAATGAACAGAGCATATAAGAGATTTGCATGACTGTAAAGGAAATGATAAAGGGCTAGGCAGGGGGATAGGTCTGAATCAACCTCTTGTTTGGTTTCTTGTCTCTCTCTCCTCTGGAGACTCCAGCCTAATGACTATGGCACATATGACACATTTAAATTCCAGACTAATGACAGTACTTTCCATGGACAACAATAAGTGCATCAGAGAAGAAGGACATAGAATATGGCTAGAGGACCATTTTCTATCTTTTCTCCAAAATACAATGCCATCATTTAAAGACATTTGGAGTGTTTTTTTTTTCCAGGCACTTTAAGATGCATTTAATGGTCTCATGATCCAAATTGCTTGCACAGTGCCCTACCAGTATTCATGATTGTTGGAACAGTTGTTTAGTGATGAATCTCTAAAGCACAGAGAAGCTCGTTCTAGACACTACTAGCTCAGAAACAGCAACACAATTATTGTATCTGGAAACTGGATTCCCTTTAAAAGCTAACCTGTCACAAGCTATAGTAGAAAAAAAATTAAATTCTTTCATAACTGACCCCATCACACTGAATGTTCATGGACACCAAGTGCACTATAGGATCCTATTGAATTGCCAAGCTGCTAGTTCTGCTGCTCACAGGCATATAATCAGTGTCCTACCCACTGAAAGGCTATCCAGTTATGTCTAACATTTCAGATTGCTCCATAAGTAGTAAAATATTAGTGTACTACTCCTGTGCATGCAAATGAAAGAAGGATATGGATGTTGCAAGGGCTGGACGAGACATCCTACCAAAAAACCCTGCTAGCATTGATAAAAACCTTGTGGTTTTAAAAAGAGATTTCGACATCCACAGCCCAGCCTCTGCCACTTGCCATCTACATAGTCATTGTGGAAAAACCATCTGAGTGTGAATTCCTTAAGTGAGCCTTCTAAATACACACATAGCTCCCATGGCATAGCTCCATGCCCCTCCCTGGAAGAGTTCAAGGCCAGGTTGGATGGGACTTTGAGCAACCTGATCTAGTAGAAGGTCTCCTTGCCCAAGGTGGGGGGTTGGAACTACATGTTCTTTAAGGCCCCTTCCAAGCCAAACCATCTATGATTCTATGAAATGTGCACGTGCTCAGAATTAATGCCACATTAAGCAAATTCTGACTCTTGAGCATATTGGTAGAGCTATGGGTCTGTGCAGCATGAAGATGCAGATGATGAATCCTGATGTTTGGGTGTGCCCAGCTGACCAGAAATTTAGTGTTAGGCAGCAGAGAGCTGGAATTATGGTGACCTTAATGGTGCTTAAATCCTTTGGGGATTTAAGGACCGTTAAGGCTCTTTAGTTCTTGAACTAAAATTCAAGCACTAAAAGACTATTTCTAAGTATGGATAAGCATATGCATTAGTAAGGGAACAAAGATAGTGCCCAGTTTCCTTTAAAATGAACTCTGTGTAAAACACTCAGTTAATGTTTTCAGGTCACCCTAGTAACACAACGAACATTACCATAGTAGCATCTTATGTGGAACGACAGATCACTCCAACCTCATGAAAAGGTAATTCTACTTCTCTGACTCATGGTAATAAATCCATACTTGTGGAGTAAAATGGACAGTCACCAACCATACCAAGATTCCAATGATGTCAGTTTAGTTGACTATTCAGTATGTGTAAATTTTTAAAAAAAACAACCCCATAGTAAATGTCATACTTAAATTTATAACCCCCCAAAGTTCAGCATGTTCTGAGCAATTAGCATAAAATTACTGCCAGAGCTGTGATCATTAGAATAAATAACACTTTAAAAAGATACAGATGTTAAATGTGTGTGTGCCTTCAGGAGCTAAACACTTAAAAATAACTTCAGTCATTACTGGTGTGTTTAGATTGTATAAAATCTAGGACTGGCAGAGGACTCTGTGGTTCTTATTCTGTACTGTACCACACATGTGGTCTGGATTAAATTGCAGAAGGGGGTCTCTTTTTGTTCCTTCCAGACTTTTACTTAGAAAGAAAGCAGCAAGCTAAATTCAGAAGCAGGGTAGGCATAGGCATCTCTAAAAACTTTATGGGTGAAATTCAACCGTGACTAAAGAGTGATAGAAACTATCATTCTGATGTCCAAGAAAAGCAAATCATTTACTTCAGTGGTTATTCTTAAGAGTATGCAAGATGAGAATAAGCTTACAGGTAATATAAACTGGTCACAGATAGGTGCTGGGCAGAGTGACCTGCACAAATTTAAGACCGTAAAATGAATATAGTATTACCTGCCTTATGGCAGAAAGCAACAATAGAGATGGCAGTGGGAGCCTCAGGAACAAGCATTGTGACAGTGGGTTATAAGTTTTTCCCTCTGAGCTCTCAATTACATGTATCTACCCTCCTCTGCACCTAGGCTACAGTTTTAAACTGAAAAACAAATACTCTCTCATCCCAACCACCTCACAAAAACTGTTCTAGCAGAGAAAGCTGAAGGACAAGAGGGAAACAAAGTATTTCTCTTGCATTCTGTCTCCCTGGATAAGCAGAACTTGGAAGTGTTACAGTACAGGGTAAGAGAAGTTAGAAAACTACATTTTTCCCTCTCTGGCTCTTTTTCAGTCCCAGCCTCCCCTCCCACTCTGGGCCCCCACCTCCCTACTCAAAACACAAACCACCAGCACATCTATCAACAGATGATTTTTCCTGCAGCTCCCAAGGCTCCCAGCTCAACCCAGTCCTCCACCAATTCCTTCAAGCTCAGCCACACTTTGCATTGCTGCTGCCCTTGGTGTGCTCTCCATCATATCACCTAATGCCCAGCCTGTGGTGACATGAATAACTAACAGGAGAGTTTAAGATTAAACAGTTCTCCCCAAATATATAGGTTATCTTCCCACACTTCTTCCTCTTAAGCATCTCCATTACACTTGTTTTGCATGCTTGCTGAGTGCTGAATTAGCTCAGGTTACTGCATTTTATCACATACTCCTCTTTTAGGAATAATTTACATACAATGAGAAACTTACACCATGGTTTAAAGTCATTGTTAAAACTTGTCTCAGTATGCGTTGTAATAAACACTGCTTAGAACCCACACGTGAATTTGTGGCTTTCTTATGCCACCAAACAGCAGACAAACACAAAGTAATGGGCCACTCTTCGAAGTGCTAAAATGCTGCCTGGAAAAAGACAGGCAGAGTACAAAGTCATTGCAATTCCCAAGTCTGTTTCAGCCTTTTGACACACACAAAAAACGCCTGTAGTTGTTTTACAAGATCAGTTTTAATTCTCAGTAAACCAACCACTACACAACTGTTCCCACCAGACACTGGCAAACAAACTCATATAATGTAAGGCTTCGCGAGGAGCAAGCAGCACATTAAGCTTGACATCAGCCTTTTAAGCCTTGGAACAGATAGAAAGCTTCCTATTACTTCATCTTTCATTAAACCGCTAAGAAACAAACCAAGGCAAAGTTATGACCTTCAGCCTTTCAGACAGATTATGACTGATCTGGACTTTAATCTGAAACGTCTATGGTTTAGTTCATCTCCCAGAGGTAGGTGTAATTTTCTCACTAATATGTATCAGAAACTCTCCTGTCTAAGTTTTCAGATAGTTAGACAGCTAGAGAGCCAAAAATCATAGATAGAAAGTGAACAGTCGGTTTAGAAAATCTGGATTCATTTTCCATGAAAAGCTCACAGGTAGACATTTCTTCATAAAGAGAGGCAAGAGGATTCTCTTTGGCTCTAATCTCATGAATCTCCATTAACGTAATAGAATAAAACACAGTATATTATTTTAGCAGAGTAAAAACCCAGACAAATGATTGCAAACATCCCCGCCAGGGACATGCCAGCAATATTTACTGGATGGAATGATACAAGAAACCAAAGTTTGCACCTGGGGTTTATATCCTACAATCCTGAGCTGGTAGAGATGGGAAATTGTGCCAAAAAGCTATGAGGCTATTTAAGGCAGAGGAAAATAGATGAATCTATCTTTGTTCCTGTTTAAAAAGCAAACAGCAGCATGATCTGCAGACAAAATACAAAAATATAAAAAGAGAGAAAAATTACTTCAGGGTGCCCTCAGAAATTAACAGTCCCAGAAGAGGATGCTGAGAGAGGATTTCCCTGAAATACCCTCACTTCAGATGAAACATAGGTCAGCAAACACAGCCTGTGGGAGAAGACAGTTTCTTGAGTCTCTCTTGACTTCTCTAAGAAAAACAGTCACCATCCACAGGAACAAAGATAATCGAAAGACATATTAGAGGCTGTGGACAGCGAGAGGGGCAGAACATGATCTGGACTCAGTTCTTTACATCAGCAAC
This sequence comes from Eurystomus gularis, assembly GCA_013400335.1. Lineage (NCBI taxonomy): Eukaryota > Metazoa > Chordata > Aves > Coraciiformes > Coraciidae > Eurystomus > Eurystomus gularis. The sequence goes on from VZZY01015302.1 coordinate 1,039,104, forward strand.
ATGAACGAGGAGGGTTTTTCCCCTAGTTACACAGGCTTCAGCACAACTAAAACCGATGGCTGATTGCAACAGATTCAAAAGGCAAAGTTCAGTGCTTGTAATCTGGTCTTTTACCAGTCCTCTAATGAGCAGCTTGCTTCTTGTATGTAATTTGATTGCTCAAACCCAGAAACGCCTAGCCCGCGTGGAGACCTTTTAACGCACATATATGCATGGCACTGCCACTTGCTTCAACGTGAGCTGTGAGCATGCTGTGAGTAGCACAACACTGAGTCACAACGCCGTGGGGTATATCATTTCTAGTACGGATAGTGAGAAATAAGATAGAGCCCAAAGTAGGGTTTCTATTCACCACCTCCTTCTATGAAATGTGGTATTTCCAGTATGTGTTTCTCAATCAGACGGTCCGCACACCAGCCCTGGTGAACAGCTCAAAGGCAGCAATCAGACACTTGATGGATGGATAGCAGGGGACACCAAGCAGAAGTGAAACAAGCTTTCAAATGCACTTTACTCACAGCAGCTCCATTCCTTCCCCCACTGACTTAAGATAAGACAGTGCAGTAACACTTCATATCCAAGTGTGACCAGCCTTTCCATTTCCTCTCTCATCCTCTAAACAACGAGCACGATTCTTTGAAACATTACATGTTTGGCTTCTTAAATTAACTCAGCGCCGTGTTGGCAGATGACAAGTCCCAGTGCCCCCGTGCAGTTACGCACGGCTTGTGCAAGACCTTTACATAGTTCTTGCACCAAACCACCAGTCTATCTTGCACCATCTTGATGTGATTCTCGTAGACTAGTTAATTTGAAGCAGCATCGCCGGCAGTAAGCCGTGATGGCTTCGGAACCGTAAGCCGCACGGAGGCCGGCTCTTGGGCGGCAAGCCCACATGAAGCAGCTGCCCAGACCAGGCACACCAAGGCCGCCGGGATTTCTGCCGGAGCGATGGTTATTCTCTCATGAGCCCGCTGGTTTTGGCTGCGCTCGGAGCTCCGCCGGCCGGCGGCGCCCGGCCCCTCTCTGCCGTCACCCCGAAACTCCAGGCTTCAACCGGCAGCCTTTCACTTTCCGCCGGCCAGCGGGCCCGCCGCCGCCAGGGGACACTGTGGCCGCGGCCGGGCGCCCGG
>VZZY01015302.1:1040343-1057358 GCA_013400335.1 Eurystomus gularis
CGGGAGCCGCGGCGGGCCGCGCACCTCGGCGCGTAACGGCCCGGCAGCGGGCGGGGGCTTCCCCTCCTTTCGGCAAGGCCGCATCCTGTAAATGAAAATTCGGAGCCTGCTGGTTGTCTGGATGGAGAGTCCCCGAAGGCAATTTATAGACTGTGTTTTGTGACTAACGAAATACGGTCACTGGGATTTTTTTTTTTTTTGGTGGCTTTCAGGTGTGGGCCCAGCCTCTGTGAGGGCAGAGTGTAAAGATGACAGCAGTGACAGGCAGAGAGGAAAAAAAAAAATAAAAAAAAATCTATGTCCATTGAGCCCATTGCGCTGCACGGGTAAGGTACCGAAGCCGTTTGGGCAATACCAGGAATTTCACATCAGAGCTGTGCAGCTCTTGCCGTACACAAACACGGAACAAAAGCAGCGGGCCACAGAGTTACAGACACCTGTCGAAGAAACCTGAGCCAGCACCCTGGGCGTGCGTCCTCAGAGCTCGTGTAGAAGAACTAACTCAAATGCCCAAGACGGGATGGCCATTTTAGCAAGCACTGACTTGTAGAGCGCAGGAGGATTGTGGCACATGGATCTTGCTGAAGTCAGGGAACGGTGAAAAGGCCACACGGTTGTGCGGCTCTCCTGCCAACACTGATCTTGTCCTGAATATCAAGAACCTGAACAATTAGCTCTGCTGCTCAGCAAGGCTAACTCTCCCATCCTGCCCATTCATCTGCATTGCTTCCCGCGCCGAGTTATTTCATTTATCACACACTGCATCGGGCCACACAGGTAGGCTCTCAGGTTTATGTATGCACTCAAGAGAGCACACAGTTAACAGCGATTTAAAAAGGAAGCAACCCAGAAGAGAGTATATGTAACAAATCAAGTAAGCTCTCTGTAGCCACTTCAACACCAAGATATGGAGGCAGCTCAAGGAATAGTTTGGTCATTGACTGTCGACAGGAATAATCTGCTCTGCTGACTCTGCTATAGAGCTGGTAACTTCTAGCAAGAAGGTGGTAGCAAACATCTACAAGGTTGTCTTGACAGAAATGGCCCCCACAACTTAAGCCACATTGTCTTTGAAATGCTGAGCAAAGGAATGTGTAATATCAGAGATGCTAGGAAAAAGGTTGGACTTGATGACCCTGGAGGTCCTTTCCAGCCATAATGATTCTGTGATTCTGTGATCTTTTTAAAAGAAAGCACGTAAACTTGCTAACGCAATGGTTAAGCATTTGTGAAAAACGTTACCCAAAATCATTCTCTCTCAACTGGAAGCAGAGCATATTTTATACTTGGTACAATTTATCTTTTAAACAACTTTATCTTAACACTTCTAAAGAATTCTACTTTTACAGCTACTTGTCCAATCTATAGCCAATGCTTCATTTACGGCTCCTTCAGTCTATGTTTAGAGTCTTTTTATATACATAAATCCTGGACTGTACTGATCATGCCTACTCAGCAAAAATAATATTCATTCAGGGCTGATCACCCAAAACCATGTCCCCCAAGGCAGCAAGTTTGGTGTAAAGTCAGGAAAGATTCCCTGGGCATTGCTTTTCACGTGATTGTTCCAAACCCTTAACCAATACTATGAAGGGTGGATCTTAAAGGAATGGATACTAGCCAATTGGTTTAATTCTTTAAATGATTATCATTGGAAAATCCAGAAAGAACCAAAATGTGGAGTGTGTAGGGGGAAAGGACACATGATTCAGAGAAAATGCTTGGTATTCTGAATGGTCTTTTTGGAAGCTAGACCTCACCTGAGAAAATTGTTAAAGTTTTGCAGCTCCCAGAGGAGTCCTGTGGGGAACATTCCTCCATGTCATAGACTCACACCTCACCTGGGAGTCCTGCCTCATGGCTTGGGAACCACTGTTCTGTACATCAGATGCTGTGTAAGACATAATTTTTTCCACTACTGTACATTATGCAATTCCTTTTGGAATAAACGCTGTGTGAGGAAACTACGGCACTCAGTTCCAAATTACTTTATTCAATTTTATTGGTGATGTCAAACCTTTCTACAGAGCGTATTGATGTATGGATGGGCTGCCTGCCCTGCCCAGTCCATGGGATTTAAATGCACTGTGAATATTGTTCTCACGCTACTGCAAAGGCTAGTTTAGGGTTTTGAAATACTAAAAACAATTATGAAGAGTAATCTCTGCTGAGTATCAAACCAGTACTGATTCAGCAATATCAAGACAGAGGTGAAAATTATTTATCGCTTAATGCCTTCTCTTGAAGGCATGCATTTCTTTAAAAATCGAGATGGGTGTGACAACCAAAGGTTCACAAAATACCTAAGAAGATAATACCAGAAAGCGTATCTCCAAATACAAAATAAAGAAGCCATCATTCTAATAGCAAAACCATTTCACGATCAGTCATGAATTCTTCCAATTATTTCTCTACCTTGTTTATTCCCACAGGAAAGTGAAGGAGAGGAAGCTTTTCAGGTTATTACATCTGAATCAATAAAATTCCAGAGAAACGATGACCATTAAGAACATAGTTCTGAGTAACCAGCTTGTCTTCTTTATCTGCATGAAAGTGGTCAATTCAGGAAATGAGTGATAGCATCACAACTGCCTATTAATGTCCAAGAGTTCAGCTATTACTAAAGCACGTTAACAAGCCAGCTGCAGCTATCAAATGACAATCTGTCCTGTTTATGTATCCAAATGTAGGATGTCAAATGAGGGTGAAGGACTTCATGATACGAAGTGTTCAGCAGCAAGCACGTCCTACCAATTCAAGGCATTCCCCTGCTTTTACTTGTGTCTGTCATGGCAAGTTCCCCTCTCTCAGCTGTGCCATTCCTACTCTTTGTCAAGCCATTCTGCAAAGAGTATCAGCCAACTGACTGTCAAAAAAGCTCTTTTTTCCACACAAAGTTACTTTTCAACCAGTTACAGTTCACTGACTGGATTTGTTATGCATTGTGCTGGCACCACGGGGAGGGCAGTGATACAGGAGAAGTTGCAGCGGGGGGGGGGAAGCAAGTAAGACCTGCTTTAGATGGTGTTGCCTTTCAGAAAACAGTGTGCACCTACTCCCTCAGAGGATTGCTATTAGTGTGCTTGCACTTTACACCCATACACTCTGAAAACATACTCAAACAGTGTTAACATAGCATGAAATTCTAGCCTAGGTGGATTTCTGAGAAAAGCAAAGCTCATTTTCTCATCTGCATGTCTGAAGTCTCTGCCCTTTCCCTTCCTCTCCCTCCACTCTGAGTGGGAGCTGAACACCTTGGTTGAAACTCTGGCAGAAAGGCAGTCCCCGATGACAAATCCCACTGACTTGGGGAGGAGCAGAACTTTGCCAGCACTCCTCACAACTTTAAAACCAAAATTTCTCACTCTTTGACTCCATCAGTGATAAAACACAAATAACCAATGTCTTACCTTAAAGCATCAGTGGCCTTTCAAAGGAATCAAGGCATTTGATTGAGAACTTAAGTAGGTTAAGCAGGGACATGTCCCCTTCTGCTAGTTCTAGTAATCAATGGCAGAGGAGCAGAGTGGTGTCCATACAGTAAAAACTGTGGCTGCTAAATTCCCCAGAGCCAATTTATCAATTTACTCAGCTGGAATGTACCCACATAAACACCCCTACTGAAATCAGCTTGTCAATTAGATAATGTCATCCACACCCACTTTGAAATCCCTTTGCATTGGCAAGATGGCATAAAGTGGGGTGGTATAGGGAAAGAAACAGGTGTGATCTTTTATTGTGTTGGTTAAGTTGTTAGGAAGACTACAATTTTGAAATCAGTAAGGTAAATCATCCAAGAGCTTGGCAACATATGCAGCTGTTTACTATTTCCCCCATGATCTGAGAAAATCTAGACTGCAACATGCAAGTCCAGAACCTGAATATGGATCTATGTACATGAAACTCTGGTGCTCTCACTGGGAGTATCAGCACACAGTTAAATAGAAATATTTAAATGTACTAACTACAGTGCTGAGACAGAAATGCTAGTCTTGCTTTGCAGTCTGAGAAGATCCACTTTTGTGCCAAATAGACATGAATTAAACTTGCCTCATACAATTCCCTGAGAGGACTGAAGATTAAAAAGAAATCTGCTCCATTAAACTCCGGAGAATAACCTCAGAGAACTAAGCCTTGGTTGTTAATTGAATGACATCAGAAAGCAGCCATCAACTGTATTCTGCCAATTTCCTAGACGCTGGAGAGTTTTGGTAAGAGTTGCATTAAATGATCTGTCATCAACTGAATATTAATCTCTCAGTATTTTATTGCTCTGTTTTAAACAAGGCCTTCTGGAGAGCATGAATTATTGGCAACGGGAGGCAGTAATTACAAAGTGAGGTATAGCGTAGAAAACATGACAAGTGAGTTAAAACAGCATCTGGGGACTGTTTAATATTGTGCTGGCAAACATAGCGTGCTATAAAACCATTTTGGAGAGAACAGATATCATGCAGGAATCTAGCTGCTAAACAACACAAACGAGCCCTGAAGCAGAAAATTACGTTTTCCATTTCTTGCTTTAAGGCAGAACCTTTCAGGGCATGCTCCTGTAACGGAGCAGTGGATTCTGCCAATACCAACTGCCATGCAGATGTGCCGAGGTTCTTGAGTGTGCTGCAGGACTGGACACATTTTTTTGACATGTAGTAATCGCTGTACATGAGATGCTGTGTTCCATGGCCTGCCCTTTGGTTGCCATGGGGCTGGTGACGGCCTCGCTGAACTCAGTGGTGAAGGGGCTCCAAGCAAGAGCAGAGTTAAACTGAGGAAATACCACTATACCTGTGTGTAATGCTGACACAACTCTGTTGTAGTTGAGAAAATCGGTCGGTAAAGCAAAAACGAAATCACACTGAATTATAACAGTTGAAATATCCCAACCTGAGCCAAGCGTGAAGAGATACCGTGCGTTCTGAAGGGATGATGAGGAAAAAAATAAAAGCAAAGTGTGCAGGGAATCAGCTGTCACAGGACAGGGCACATGGCTGATAAAAAGATAAATGGCTTTGGAAAGCATCACTAAATTATTAGGAAGCCTCAGCCCATGAAACGCAGAACCGAGCATTTCAGGCCACATGATACAGCCTGATGTTCCCACAGCCATCACTACTGCATGACAAAGCATGAGTAATAGCAGAGGAGTTCTGTTCAAGCGTTATCAGTGCATCAAAAGACCAGGAAAGTACTGGAGCATTTCCCTGAATTGGCTCCTCAGTGCAACAAATCCTCTGCCTTGAAGAACTTATGTTCTTAGTAGGTAAAATGGGCAGATGGCGCTGGAAAGAGAAGCATTTCACATGGTAAATGACCAACAGCAACGTACCTTGCAAAGCACGACAGACCTGAATGAAGTTGCAGTTGCTCGTTAAACAGCATTTGCATTTTGAAAAGGTACAGAATAATGAGAAAAAAAAACCACAAAGTAGTCATCACTATTAGGGAAATCGGGACATTTCTAAGCAAAGTGGAAGCTCTATATATTGTCTTGGGGTAGGTTATTGCTTTCTCACTGTTATTTTTAATATACATTCAGTAACTGAATTACTGCTCTTGAAACACTATTGTTTAGGTAAAAACAAGTATGCAGACTGTGTAATGGGATTTTTATTAAGAAATCATGCAATAGTTTAATATCCTTGTGTTATAATTTGTAATAGGATATGCTTCCAGTTTGTGAGAGCGAACCAAGAAAATGACAGGTAAGAGCCTCTCCCTATGCATCTGGTGTCGCGTATCTCAATAAAAGTGAGATTGAAAATACATCCTCCATTTTTTCTTTTGAATGTATATATCTTGTCTTTTAAAACTAAAATAAGCTACTTTCCCCCAACCATTGTAAAAGCTACAACTTGAATTCAAAGTAGTTATCTAAAATTGTATGTAGTTTCCTGAATTTGTACTTGGAAAGGTAAGGAAAATAAATGGAAACAAATAGTGATGGAAAACCAGTTAGTGAAAACTGTATACACTGTTTTTCATATGAATTATGTAGAATATTTTGCATTTTGTAAAATATCAGTCAAATTTATAGAAAAAGTTAATAATCTAATTATTTATGGGGCAAATGTTTTGATTACAGTTTCTTAACATGATGGTAAAAATACAGATGTGTTCACACGTGAGCGCCATTTAGAACTGATGATAAAAAGCCCGAGTTGTCATGCAAGTTCATATTACAGCTCTCAATCACGCATAAGCAGGTTTATACTCTTCCGCTTGAACTGTATCCACAATTAGATCCTGTCTCTGCTGCAAGCTGTTCTGCGTGGGCTGACCTCATGGACTGTTCAGGACTCCCTGAGTTATCTGAAACTCCAGAGGGGAGAAGTGCTGGAACAACCAGCAGAACAAAGGTTCAAACCAAGGCAGGCCCCCTCAGCATTTTATTCACCTGGAAAAAGTTACTTCTGTTCTTATAGAAACAATACATAAGTCGTTGTCATTAATTCCATCACCTATATAATCACAAAGTCTCTTTCAAATTTGATGGGTCTTGGCCATCAATCAAGTTTCTTAAACACAGCTGATGGATCACCTACCTCTAGTAAGGCATGAGCAAGGGTGCACAACCTCTCAGTGCACTGACAGAATAGGTCCCGAGTCCATACTGGAACTTAGCAAACAAATGGGATGACCAGAATTTACAAGGGAAATTTCTAGCCTATGTACTATTGTCATTTACAGTAAAAAAGAAAGAAAAAATATTCATCTCTAGAGATTCTTTACCTCGCAACCCAATAGTGCGCTTGGAAATTACTGTACCTTAAAACAGCTCTGATAAGCAAAGATGAAACTCAAATAGCTAAAAGGGAACTAGCAGATCTCTTGCTTAGTATCAAATCCTGTTTTAAAACCTTCTGCTCTTAAAGACATCCTGTTTATATATTTAATCAATGAACTGGATGTAAAAGAAACAAAAATTGCCTGCAATCCTCTGTAAAATGCATATTTGCAAAGTTGGAGTAACTCAGCTATTAAAGGAAGCCACTAAACAGTTTGGGAAATCCCCCAAATTCCTGTTAGATTTTGTTTCTGTTTCTCTGTGAACAGTTTTCTGATTTTTCTGGGAACATACCATGGTTCAATGGTAGACATTTAGAAAAAAAAATCCCCTTATTTTCTGCTCTTTCCTTACCTGGACGTTATCAAAGATTTCCATTTGATAAAAGATGCTGCCTCTGACAAAACCTTACACCTGTGTTAATTCTCCTGTCAAAATGAGCTTCCGGACAATTCAGAGACCTCAGGGGGTTTCTTTTGTTTGTTTTAAGATCTTGCTTTTAAAGAACAATTGCAAGCCTTCTCCAAAGGGAATGAGGACTTGGGACAGAGGAAATATCAGCAGTGTACTCAACTGGTCTCACATCAAATAATGAAGCTTCATCCTAAAACTAAGCAGGATGCATGCACGTGTCTACCTACAAAATTCCTCACATACACCCTTTCTATCGGAAGGCTATTCTCAAACATCTTTCTTCTGATGGGTAGAAACTTCTTCATATACATAGCTCAAACATATGTACAAATTATACTTGCTGATTCTTCTACTAACATTTCTTCTTACCTATGATAGCTCTTTCCCTTACATAGTCTTTACTCTGCTGTAATTACGTAGACAGTGATCCTACCACTCCTCAGACTTTGACTCAAACAAAGTCTCAAAAAAATAATAGATCCCTCATTCTCTTAATCTTCCTAGTAGCCCTTTCATGTACCTGTACTAGTTTTAGTTCATCTTTCTTTATCATGGCTGAGCAGACATGTGTGCAGAATTCTGGGTGAGGTTTTGCCAGGCCCTTGCATAACTACCTTGATATTGCTCTCTTTGAGAACACAAACATGCAAATAAAGAAATAACTCCGTTACTGTGCATCTGAGTTCCTATTTAGCTTCCTTTTTGCCCCGCTGCAGTGGTGCCTCAGCATCAGTTAATGACTAATATGCCCCTGCTTGTTCATTCCATTGTCATTTCCAGTGGATGCGTCTCCACCTTGTGACAGAAATTCTTGTTAATAGTTCTTCAGGTTTGTGACTATACTTTGCACCATGACAGGGTGCTAGAGAGTCTCATTTAGGTTCCCTTTCCCACAAAAGGTTGGACCAGATGATCTTTTGAGGTCCCTCCCAACCTGGGCTGCTCTGTGATTCGATGATTAATTATCCTGGCATTTCTATTCTCTTCTGCAAGGTCATGCAGTTTCTTTTGCATAGTATTTCAATCTTCTTCTTGAATGGTTCATTTGTATCCAAAGGCCTTTACCAAAGATAATAAACAGTAGTGGTCTGATGTCAATCCTTGAGAACCTCCAGTTATAAACCATTCTTTAGCCCAATAGCTCCCTTTTCAAAACCAACTATTACCATTTTCCTTCAGCTAGTTCTCTGGTTATTTTTCAATTCTCGTATTATTTCACATCGTCTCTAGCTGAAGCAATTGTATCTTGTATAGAATTGCATCAAATATTTAAGCAGAGTCTTGTTGCTTATTCCCTATCCTCTATATTTTACCTAAGCCAGATAACAAATTAGTATTCTCAACATTTACTTTACAACAGGAAGACAAACCTTTATAGTTTGCTTATCCCAGGAGTGGTTACTTGTGACCTTTGCTTAGAATCTCAAAGAGTTTTGATCTTTTAATAATTTAGCATAATGAAAACATGACAAGTTCATTATGAAACCATTAAAGGGGAACGTTCTTCCAGACAACTGGGAGATATCTATCCAGAACGGGGTTCTGAGGGGAACACTCTGTGGTAGGCTTGATTGGACAGTACCCAGATGAGTGCCGCGAGCTATACTGGCAATCTATAGAACTTACTAAACACAAATAATAAAAGAGCTCTTCTAATGCAGATTTAAAACAAACACATCTACTAGAGATACTGTTTTCTGGCTGGCTACATGGAGAAGCTGCTTCAGGACGAGATGAGCTGTGAAATTGAAGCATAGTAGTCACTCGGTACTAACTCCCCAAATGAATGTTTTCATTCTACACCAAGACAGCCCTTTGTGGTTTAGCTAACCCACTTCTAAAGAGAACTATGATGATTCCCTCACAGCAGTCCAAACACATAACTAGTAGAGAACAGATTATTTTGCAAAAGCTGTGCCAGTTATTCCCAGAATAGTCAAGCCCTTACATTTGATGTAATGGTTTAAAAATTCTACAGTGGGAGAAAAAAATCCTACTCTGTTCTTATAGATATTTTTCCATAGGGACTATCTAGGAAAAAACCTGAATGAGTACCAGAAAAGGAGCATGCATTCCCAGGGATAGTCGTTACTATGGTTTCCTTATTAAGAATTACCCACTTCAAGTTAGCCTGTAGCTATTCTTGAGTTGAAAATTAACCAAGTTAGTAAGCACAGTGCCACATGTGCTCTGAGGCAGCTGTAGGACTGCTCCTGCTTCTAAACCCTTGGTTTGTGCAAAGAATTAACACAAATTCTTTCACTCCCTTATGGATGTGTGCCCACACCACATGTTGTATGTACATGTAAAATGCTTCTGCAGTGACCCCTTCACAGTAACCCGGGCTTTACAAACAGAAAACTCCTACCCTCCTATAAAGAATAACATTACTCTTTATAACAGTAAATAAACCCACCACTTCTCCTGCTTATCAGATGTGCTTCCTTCCTGTGACAGGAATTATATCACTGCGCTGATGGGAAGAAGAGAAAAGGGATTTTTTTTTTTTAAATGGTTGTTTTATCTATCACTTTCACTGAGGCAGAAATGTGAGACTGATTCACAGATGGAAACCCCAAATGCCATGCAGCAAAGTGTTCATCTATGGACAGGAAACAGTGTGGGGTTTATAGGCTAAAGGCTATGTCGCTTTTAAGTACATTTTGAAAGACTGCACAGACACCTTCCTAAATATTCAACCAACAAAACTAGCCACAATTAAAAGCCTTTAAAAATACACAGGGTGTACCAGTGAAGTTCAGTTTCTATGTGCTCCTACAGATCAGCCTTGTTCCTCTAACACTGGTAACATGAAGGGATGTTGTCGCCAAGCTACATAGAAACAGAAGGAAACAGGAAGAAGGGAAAAAAAAAAAGGCATTTGAAATAAAATGGTGAGAGAATACAAAGGCTGTTGCAAATACCCAACGCAGATAAGATCAGCGGGTATTGCAGAAGGAGCAGTAGACAACAGTAAAAGGTACCAGGGTAAAGAACAGAAAGTCTGTAGAATAGGCTGTTTAAATATATATTTATTAGGTTTTATTTTTCAGCAAGACTGAAGATGCTTATAAATGTTCACAGACATGAATTGAAAACACCAGTGGGAAGGAGCAAGACTTACTAATCAGCTCTCTTGAGGTCTAATTGTTGATATCTGTTATACCCTCACTAACAGTTTTGGGAAGCTTGACTTTGTCTTTCTGTTGATTTTTTTACCTCTGGAGGCTAAAATTCTGTTTTCAGAATAGGATCAATTTAAATCTGACCCAACAACAACTGAAAGAAATGAATAGACAAATAGCTGCATTGGACCCAGTCTGCTCCAGGAATGAATACTTGTATCTGTGGGCAAGTTTGCACTGGGCATTTTGCTTCTTCATTAGAGTCACAAAAAATACAAAAAGCAAACACTAACCAAATCTAGACAAACTGTAACCTTCATTGTGAACCCAAGAGGCAAACTCCAGCTTTCTTGGCAACCCTCATCTAGATTACGCATCCACAAACAAGACTGCGATTCACAGCGCTCCTCACGTGAACCACCATCTGAACACAGAAAAGATCTTCCCTAGGTACCTGCGTCCGAAAATCACGTCAATGTAGTACAGACCACGCTCAAAGGGAACCAGTGAAACTAACTGGAAGTTTTCTGAAGCTGGAATACATCAAGCGGTACTTTACCCATATATAGGTACAAAACATTTTTTTTTGTGCCGGTGTAACGCCCTGCTGCAAAAGGAGAGGTTTGGATTTGAAAAAGAACTTTCTGTTGCTTCCTTAACAAACGGGCCTTTTCCTTTCTGTTCTCCTTTCTGGTTCCCTATTCATGTAACAATTATCCCAGGCTCCAGAACATAGTTTCGGTTTTGAAACTCTCTGTAAATTAATATCCTTCCGAACAGCTCTTGCAAAGAGCTTAATCAGCCTGCATACGTATTATTTGCTTAGGGATACGTAAGCCTGTGCTTTACCAGTTCGCTGTCCCTTTTGACCCATGCTTCAGCTATGACATCAATTCGATAAATACAGCTGCCTTTGAACTCTAGTCACAAAATACACTGTTTCTGAGAGATGCCTTGGTTAATCTATTAAACAGAAGAATGATGCATTTGGAAGATGCATGATGCATATTTGGAAAGAGTGCTGGGAAAAATGGTGATGTAATAGATGCAGGAGGAAGAAGCAGCCCAGGCCCTGAGGGTTCAAAGCCTGCTGTTACTAACGGACATGATGCACAGGCTGGGGCTACACCCTGCAGTTATGGGGAGGAACTGGAGGCAGTGGCTGCCCCTGCGGGGCTCCCAGCCCTTCCAAGGAATAGCAGCATAACCTTGGATTTAGGTTGCTGTTGCCGGCACACAACGCTGCTGTGAATTCAGCTGTCTTCCCCTGTGCGTGCTGCATAGACATTATACAGTGAGCTCCAATGCAGGAATGGTGGACTAAAGCTCGCATTGCAGAACAAGCAGAGCGCTTACTGATGAAGAGTGTACAATAGATCTTGGGCTATGGAATGTTAAGCCAGAGCCAGTTTCCAGACAGATGTTTAAAAGAATAAATGTGGAAGAAGGAGGATTTTACATCGGGAACTAAACATCTTCTTTTAGAAGGAAGCACCTGTAGGACAGAATCCTTAGGAGGATTCTGCGGGGATGGACTGTCTTGGACAAGGTGGCTGATATTTCCTTCCATTTTTGAGGGTCTGCAAGGCTCCGTAGGAAACATCAGCTAGCTACTCTCCATTCCCGGCCTCAGTGCAGCTGCACATACCTAGTTAAGAGACATGAGACATCCTCTCTCACTCTCCCTCCGTCCTAAGCCATAATGAATTTTCCCAAAGTGACAGTTGTTCATTTCCTCTACGCTCCTCCTTCTCCATTACACCTCTACTCAGCCCAAATTACACAGTGGCATCTAGGGACTCAAGGAATGTGGGTGGGTGGATGAAGATACTTAAGGTAACTTCCTTTCTTAAGGGTGACACGCAGAATCCGTCAACAACATTATCCAAAAAAGCATAATGTGAAATGTCCTGAAGTTTTCATTTTCCTTGGCAGGGACCGCACCAGTTTTTCTTTGCAGACTGACTCAGTTCTTACAGGTCTAGAAGAAGCTTTGAAGACTACATTTAAGCTGTAGATAGCTTCTGCAAATGCTGAAAATTCTCTTGAGGACAACCTAATGAAAAATGTTAAAGAAGCCAAAAACTCACACCTGCTACCTTGAGTTTCTAGCCCAAGACAATGACATGAGAGGGCTCTTTAGAAGGTAGAGTTGACTACAGTTTCCCCAGTTCCATCTGGGCAGTGATCAGCAGTGCATTATTCTACTAAAGAAGCTAGAAAATAAAAAAATCTTTTAGATATTACTGATCATATTCTGCTGATAAATACTATGATCCTCGTGTGGGGAGAAAAATCAGCCCAAGAGTTGAAATGAAGAAAATTCACATGCTGAAGTGAGAGGGCTGGTAAAGGGGTGAAGCTTTTTATCATCCAAAGGCGCTCTCTGACTGGGAAATACTGTGAGAAAAAACACTCTTTGCTGGATCCCAGGCTACAGCAGTCACATTTCTAGAGCCTGACACTACTAAGAATCTTCAGAGAAAGTAAAAGCTTTTTGTGTATTTCTCACTAACATGGGCATAATTCTTCCTTTTTGAAAAAAAAAAAATTGTTGAAGAAAATGTAAATTTTTTCTTGCAAGCAGTTACCAAACATCTTCAGTGTGGACATGGAACAACACGCTTAGCTAAATTCAATTTGTTCTATCCACAGAAATAATTTGCCAGAAGCAATATGCAAGATGAAAGATAAAGCTATTTGTTAATTTCCAGTGGATGCATTAAACCAGTAAATTTAAAAATCTGCCTTTTAAAACAATGTGTAGAACCAGTAGGCTCTGTTTTGCTTTTCTTCCACACTGAGCAGACGATCATCACTAGAAACTGGCCAAGCATTATTTTAAGATATAAAACACTTCAAGAACTAAATGATTTGGGATATTAAAGAAAGAAAGACTGGAAAAACTGATTTGTTACACACACTCCAAAAGAGGAACCAATGAAGATGCAATAAGCAAATAATAAAACAACTGACAGGAAGATTAGCATTAGACTTTAGACTCGACCAGTAAAGAAAAAGCAGAGATGTTGTAAAGACATCAATTACTGAAGAAGCTGGAGAACATCACAAAGATGGGACATCGCTTTTATTAACCAAACCTGTTTAGAGGGGAAAAAAAACAGCAGCCAAAACGTGATATACGTGGATGACAACTGACAAAAGGTTACTGGCAGTGTATGTGTGGGAGAAAGCCATCCTAGCCCAAGGTCAGTAATTTTCCCTGTCTAACATTCCATCGTGCAATGGTAGGCTCCACCGCACTTCGACATTTCTGAATGCAAAAACCATGGCTCAAAGATTCTACCAAATACAAAGTTCGAGTTGTCTTTTTTCCATACTGGTGCTTTCCTGAGATTCAGAAGACTGTAACACTTCAACGTGCAGAAGAGCTGCTTGGTCAAGTCCAGCCTTCTTCAGTGGAAGACCTGCACCATAAGTAGGTAGTTCTTCAAATCTTCCCTGCTAATGGCACTTTCACACGTCACATTTAAAGGCGATCAAGGAGAGGTTCTCATCTTGGCAGGCAGCTGGTGAGTGCATCAGGCCTTGGTAAGGTCACAAAGTTCATGGTGCAGTGCAATAGTGGACAGATCTTTTCATGATCCTTCAAGACTTCACTCAAGTGTTTCATTTCATCTGTTAGCTTTCCGATTTCTCTTTTCAGAGACGTATTTTCTTGCTCAAGAGACTCATATTCCTGGAAGGAGAAAAAAAAAAATAAAATAAAGCCTACTCATAGTCAAAACATTCCTTTCAGTGCTTCCACCTTAAGTATATTAATGTAACCGTAGAAAAACTGTGTGGTTTCTTATTACAATATGCAAAATGCAAAGGAAAGGCACAGTCTGGGTGCTGGAGCAGGGCAAGTCCTTTATGACCACACTGCGATTCCTTTCGTGACTCTGAAGAGCAGGAGGTGCTGCTGGTCCTCGGGGATCCCCAGCAGCCCAGAGCTGCAGGCATGAGTGGCTGCCTCTGCTGGGAAGGGCCGAGCAGGGCAGCTCTGTGCTGTCAGAGCAGAGAAAATGAAAGCACCGACTGCAGGTAGGTGCCGGGAAAACCCGGTGCCTGGCACTGCCGGTAAGGAAAGGGCAGCCACTGCCCGGTGTGGGTGAAGGCCGTTCCCCCAGGTGCTGGCTGAGATGCACACCTAGCACAGCGTGCCAGCCGCTCTCCTCCAGGATGGCTGGGGCTTGTAGCTACCTGCTCAGATGTCCAGGAACTCAAGAGCAGGAGGAGGGGAGCATCACACCAGCTTGTTCCCAGCCCCACTTTGTCCCAAGAAGGCCTGACCACTGCTGTGGTTACCCCTGACCTGGGCTGCTTTTGACCACTGCTTTGGTTATCCCTGACCGGGGCTGCTTTTCAGCTGAGGCTACTCTGGCAATGAATAAGCTGCTACAAACTGCAGGGGAGTTTTGAGATGCTCTGTGCCATACATACATCTGTGATGGATGTGAGACTCGCATGCCACAATTTTTAACTGCATGTCTCCAGTGTTCCTGCTGTCAAGCCTTCTCATCCCAAAGAGGAGAGAGCTAGAGGTTCAGAGCCAGCCCACGGAAAACCTGCAGGTGTCTGCACCTCACTGCTGGCCTAGGGCTCAGCACTCACCCACTCAATCTCACCTCCCCGGGAAAGCTTCAGAGCAAGCTTCAAAGCCTACACATGCCGTAGAAGGCCTGTTAACCAGGCAGCACAGAGAGCCTCTCATGCAATGCTCCTCAGGGCAGCCTGGCACTGCCTCTGCTGCCCTTTCTGCAGGAGTTTGGATCCCTTTGCCCTCCCTCACACCTTTCCACCACCCACCACCTCTCTCACACACAGAGTAAAACAGGCACGGTCCTCCTAACACAGTAGCCAACTCCAGTGAAGTTGTCCCTCCCTGACTCTGGCTCCGCTTACCTCTTGTTGCTGCAGCCCCCATGGGGCTGAGTTTTTGCATAAGTGTTACTCTCCCATAGGTCTGTCGCATTTTCAGGGATGCGACTATCAAATTGTTCTTGCTAAGAATGAATTCCTAGTCAATCAGAGCTGCCTGCACCTGGGAAAACCTGTATGCCTGAGAATGAAGATTCCTGGTGTGAGGAAGATCCTCAAGTTCAGGAGGAACATCAGAGAGGCTGCAAGATGGCATGGGGCCCAGAAATGATTCCACAAAAGCCAGGGGTTACCCATTTCCAGAAGTACCCTGCACCTGGCTTTCTCAGGCACTGACTCAGAGGAGGTCTGGGAAAAACCAAACCCAAAACTCCCTACACTGTCCCTCGTGGCCTCTGCTAACTGTTGGCAGATCCTTCCACACTGAGAAAGAGAAGAGGCTGTGCTGAACCTCCAGAGCTGAACCACCGACTCAGCCATGACAGCAGCAGCAGAACTAACGCTTACCCTAAAAGCCTTGGCTACAACAAAAGCACTGCTGTGTGAGGTAACATCCAAAACCAGAGAAAGGGGATTCCTGTCCTCCAGCGTTATGCACTGGGGACAACTACACCACATTGTGACATTGAGAAGTATTAAGAGTTTCTGGAAGAATCGGTTACTTTCATGTTTTTTTTGGAAACACCCACTATCATTTATCAGAGCATACAAGTAACAGCTAACTGAACCGAGCTCTCACGCTTGGAGGTTTTGAAGTTCCTAAGAAGCCTTTTCAACTGGGTATTTCTGTCTCACACCATAGTTTTAGAACTGACTTAAGCCAGCCCTGCCACTAAGCAGCCTGGCCCCCTCCTCCTCCACTGCCTTCCTCCTCCTCGTCCACCGACACAGCGAATGTGACCAGTTTACCACTAGCAGAAGAAAGTGTGTTTGTTTAAGCCCAGAGGAACCCTGTGGTCCATTTCACTGGGTGGTGACGGGAACAGCAAGAGAGGGAGGGTGAGGCAANTTTCTGGAAGAATCGGTTACTTTCATGTTTTTTTTGGAAACACCCACTATCATTTATCAGAGCATACAAGTAACAGCTAACTGAACCGAGCTCTCACGCTTGGAGGTTTTGAAGTTCCTAAGAAGCCTTTTCAACTGGGTATTTCTGTCTCACACCATAGTTTTAGAACTGACTTAAGCCAGCCCTGCCACTAAGCAGCCTGGCCCCCTCCTCCTCCACCGCCTTCCTCCTCCTCGTCCACCGACACAGCGAATGTGACCAGTTTACCACTAGCAGAAGAAAGTGTGTTTGTTTAAGCCCAGAGGAACCCTGTGGTCCATTTCACTGGGTGGTGACGGGAACAGCAAGAGAGGGAGGGTGAGGCAAAGGGCAGGGCCATGCCCCTCTCTCCCTGGCAGTGTCACCGGTGGCGGAGCTGCCCTGTCCCACACGAGCATCGGTGTCCGGGAGCTCCTGGCCGGGCACCCCGCAGCTCGCCTGTCTCTGCTGCACACCCACTGCTCTCCGAGCGGGATTAGCCTGAAGACAGGCCCACGTCTGCTTAGGAAGTCCCGCTTGTTGCGAAGCCCCGCGCCCAGCACCCCGTCTGCGCCTGCAAAACTTCAAGTACCCATTCACCTCGTGAAGTTTATCTGCTTTCTGAGTTTGCTTCTTCCGGCTCCTCTGTGCAGCAACTCGATTCTTTTCTCTCCTCCTTACCTTCCTGTCGTCTTCTTCGTGACTCTGGAAGACACAGGCCAAAAACCTTTCACCGGCTTTCCAGGTGCGCACGGAGACACCCGCGGCCCGGCGTGGAACC
>VZZY01015302.1:1058300-1073626 GCA_013400335.1 Eurystomus gularis
CCCGCTCACCCCCGGCCGCTCCGGCCCGCCGAGCATCGCCGACATCGGGAGCGGCGTGAGCTCCAGCGACGCGACAGCGGCTCAGCCGGGGTTGCTGGGCGTGAGGACACGGCCTCGGGGCCGGGATTCGGCGGTTTTCGCTTTCGCTACTCGCCCCGTTCCTTTAAATGATGAGGAAATGCCACGGGCTTCTTGTAAAGGCGACGCCAGACGAGGAGCGCTGGGAACAGCTGCCTCCACAAAAATGTACTGGATACTCGCTCGGGAGTAGTTTAACAGACCGAGCAGCGTCTCTGTTACCCCTCCAAACACCTTCCTTACATTTTAATTGGGCCGTGACCTTCACCCTCTGCTCTGAAGGAAGGGAAGGTACTTGAACAAGATCCTTGCTCTACCATGGATGCGTTTGTACTTGGTACCTCCTGCGCGCTCCCGGCTGTGCTCAGCTCGCAGGGACAAGCACATGGCCATGCGAGGACGGTTGCGCGTCCCAAACCTGCAGGGCAGTCAGTTATAAAGCTCCAAGTATCTTAATAAATCGGATACTTCCCTCTTTTTCTGGTTTCCCCAGAAGTTTGAGTCATTCAGTGTAGATGAAGATGAGGTTACAAAGTTTGCCAAGCGAGTAAATACAGAGTGTCCTTTCAGGAAGATCTGGCCTACAGTTCATGCTGAAGGGGAGAGAACCGCGTTGCCTGGGAGTTCAGGAGGCAAACAGAAGGCTGCACGCTCCCACAGGTTTCCTGGTAGGCTCCAGGACCATCAGCATCACTGGAAAACCAGTAGAGGACTTCCCCTGTGGGAAGTGCTTCTCCCCAGCTGTTCCACCCCAACGCAGTTTTGTGTCCCCATCTTCCAGGCTACCCACACCTTTGCTTTTGCACTTTCTCAGAGCTCCTCCGACCCCAGAGGATGGAGTACCCGTGAGCCTTCCCCACCCTCACAGCCACAGGGACCCACACCTCAGAGGGGCACCCTCACCAAAGTGCCCTCGCTTGCATCCCCAGACTGCGCTGAGCCTCCCAAGCATCTTACAGGTTGCTCCCTGGTTTCTTTCACAACAGTCTTGCTTTCTTCCCTTCCTCTGTCATCCAACACGGATGCAGCAGCCCTTCAGAGTGGTCTGCCAGGAACAAAGCCCCCTTCCACAGAGGGCCTTTGGGCTGACCCCCCAGGAAGCTCTCACGCCGTTCCGGGAGTGACGCTGCCGCTAATGGCAACTGTGACAACCAGGCTGTCTCACAGCAGCAAGTCCCGAGGAGCTCACCGAGGATTTTTGAGTGCGGAATAAATATCTACTCCATTGAGTAACTCCCGGCAGCTGTAGAGTGAGGCTTCCAGGATCCCACAAGCATGGCAGAAGTCAGAAGACGTTCCTCTTGAGCCTGAACACAGGCTGCTCTTGTTTAAAGCGGGAAAGGAAATGAAAAGTCAGAATTTGCTTGTGAGAACAAGTTTCTGCTTAGTATTGAAGCTATCTCTCGTACATCTGTAGAAATGCCTACACAGTAATTCCAGGTAACGCAGCAGTCAAGGCAGAGCGTTTCTATGCAGGAGAGAAAACAAGCCCAGAAAGCAGTCTAGTCAGCTGAGTTTACGCTTCATAATGGCAGTTTATCAGTGAATTTTGTCTGCACTGAAGCAGCCTACACACATACAGACTAGTCACTGAAAGCAGCTTAGCACAGCGCGGCTCTTCTGAGGAACGGCGTGTATCACAGCCGGGTTTCAGAGCACCGCCAGCGCACTCAAGCTTCCAAACGGACATCAGTGTCCACGTGAAGATTTCTGGAAGAGGAGCTTCCCTGCACGCTGCTTGTAATCCCCTTTGTTCAGAAACTGCACACGGCAAAAAGCGTGCGTGGACACTGCTCCAGTTCCTAAGTTTTTTTCAGGTACGGAGGGCCCACCCTCACGAGTGATAAGCACGTCCCTGACAGGGCATGCTATCAGACAGCAAGATGTTCCATCTCGCCCCAGAAAAGCCAAGAAATTCAAACTCAGTTTGCAAACGTTCCCAAGCATCCATTGCCATTGAGCTGTCTTACAAAATTCAAAGGCTATATAAAGAAAAACTACCAGACATTTCTTGATGCAATACCAAATCAGCCCAAGTTAAAAATAAGAAGCTTGGAAGTTGTGACATTTCAGTAGAAGCCCGATTAGACACTTGTCTTGCACAACACTGCCAATTTCTATGAAAAGTTAACTGAAGGACAAAAGGCTACCAGAATGGGGAAAAAAAAAAAAGTAGTATTTTATCTATTTCTGCCAGCGGGAAGAACAGATCCCAGGTACAGCTAGTGGCAGCTATCACTTGCCATAGGAATTTTTAATAATCATTCGTAAAACAGCTGAACATTCAAGTGTTGAGTTTAGCTCATCGCAGACCTTGCACCTAGAGAGAGGTCCTCTGACACCTTCCATTGCTGTTTGGCCAGAAGTAGCCATCACCAATTTGTAAATTCATACCTTATATGCTCCACACGGAATCTCAATTGCTTTCTTTATCCTCCTTCTTTACACTATTTATTTGACCAGTGTTTCCAGATGCATTTGTTCTCTCTTTCCACCCAGCTGCAGTTGAAACAAGGGCCACGGAACAAGGTCTGGCTGCTGTAGCTCAAGGCATCCATCCCCACTTCCTTCAAATCCAGTGCAGACCAACTACCCTGCAATCTCTTGACACTAACGCGCTCTGTAGGGTGAATTCACACATTTGCTTATTAAGCCTTAATCCACAGGGCTCTCCCTCCTTATTTCTTAAGGCATTTGTCCTACCTTGGCCATTTTTAATGGGACCTCTTCAAAGAGATGTGCTTACTTCTAGCTGTTTTCCGTACCTGCCTATCATTATTCACAGAAAATAGCAGGGAATCTTCCTATTAACACAGAAAACAATCAAATACTACAATGGTAGCCATGCAAAATCTTGCAGGGCTCATCTTAGATTACTCAGATTAGAGTATCTGTGGATCTCGGTGAAGAAAGCCATGGTGGGGATTTTCAACGCAGCACGGAGCATGCATACTCAAAGCAGCTAGAAAAGCAAGTCGCTGTGTGAAAAACCGTCCCAGTCACACGTTCCACAGCTTCGCAGCTCCAGCCCCTCTCACATCCTGTCCTCTCTTACATTAGACGCTTTGTAGCCCTGAGATTAATAACAGTTGTGAGTTCAAAGGCGGTAAATGGAACTACTTCAGTTACTCGAGCCAAAACTTAACACAGATGTCTTCTGAAGTACACTCGTTGTTCAGTCACCATCTACTGCAGGATTAAAACCGGACAACATTATCTTGGATCTCCTGAACTGATTTAATTTACTTTGTATAAAAACACACATTTGTATATACAAGAGCGATGGGGAACAGATATTTACATAGGATTAAATATACAGAGTCTCAGTACAGATGCTCACCTTGACAAAATAAATGATGCTAAAATCTGTCACACGTTTTCTTGAAAATTTTCAGGCTCTTAGACATGAAGTTGGACTGATGGGTCCACTTTCCTACCACAGTAGATTTCATTAATAAAGCTTCTAAAAAGAAAAGTCCCTCCATTTATGGTGTGAGAAATAGGTTACTTATTAGACATGAGTATTTACTGCAAGCACATGCAATCATAAACCAGAAAAAGCTATGAATGGTTAAGGCACAATACTCAAATCAGTATTACTGTGCGATCGCCTAAGTACTAATATATAAAGACAAAAAAAAAAAGTAAGCTAGCTCGACTTAATACCATTTACTGGTAGCCTATACTTAGGTTTAAAGTTTAGTCAAGCATCACAGACGCAGACATGACCCAAGTCAAGATCCAGTCATGTGTAGAAGAGTTGTCCATGAACCCCCCCGACTGCACTATTGGATTACACGAAATGCAATATCAGACGGCAAGATGTGGATGGTACAATTCTTTTTCGGAAGAGCACATTGCAAATAAACACATACAATTAATAAAAACCCAAGCTTAAATAGACATGACTATAAATAAGCCCAGCTGACCTAAATTCAGGAAAGGTGGAATAGCAGGGACTGAGGTCACATTTGTGTGTGGATTTTCTAAAAACTAACATCATGTCAAATCTGGTGTTTTCAATATGCTCCAGTGTGAATTACTTTTTAATTTATTTATTAAAAAGCAGCCACCTGACTCAGTAATAAATGCAGGTGCCCTAGGAGAACTAGACATTCTCCAACCTCTTTACAGGCATGCTTAATGTAAATGAGCACGTAGTGGTTTACTAAAAGACTGCCCACATACATAAAGCATGTGCACAAACTCTGAGAAGCGTGAGGACTCAAGCTAAACGCTGTAATAAAAGAGCAAAGAACAAGAGTTAATTGGCAAATATACTTGCTGGATATCGGACGCTACTGGTATGCGTAGGCTTTCACACACCATGAGTGGGACAGTAAAAATAGAAATATTTAAAAGGATCAAGGACTAAACAATTAAGGCAGCTCCCACGTATAACACAGAATTAGAAGGGAGACGAAGTCTGAAGAAAAAAGACTGAGCACAGTGCACAAGAGTACACTGAGATTCCAATCTGAAAATACGAAATGGGGAATTCATTCACTGAGAACAATCTTCCTCCGTCGAAGTGGGTAGCGTCTTCTTTCTGGTGAATCTACAAGTTTTTTTCTTTTTAGCAAAACATAAGGATTTTTACGGGTATCAGTGTCCGTTGGTGTGACTTCTCCTGGTGATACAAGATTTTGTACATTATTTTCCTCCTTTGCCTTGCAACCAGCAAAGACTTCTTGCCTCAGCTTGCAGAGTTCCAAAGTTGGTTGCCAAGTTAAAGCTTGGGAAAATCCTTCTGCTCTTTCTATTAGCGCTGGGAGAGACTGCAAAAGCAAACCCAAGTATCTCGAGTTACACGGGGAAAAGTACCGGTTACAATGAATGAAATGTGTTAATCAGATTCTGACAGGCACAAAAGCTTCAGTGTCTGCAGCGAACATCCTTAGCACGGCAGGTGAAGGTTGGGAACTCAGAGCTGCCAGCCTAATAGCGACCAGAGTCTGTACTCAGAGGCGATGCAGAGAGATGCCAAGTTTAAATATTTCTTCGTTACATCTCTAAGCTGAGTAAGAATCACAGGAACACTACAGATCACGTCTAAGCCGGTAATAACTGTCATGTGCTGGATGAAGCTGTACAGGTCTTCAAAAGATTTTTTTTTCCCTGCAGATTCTAAAATCTCTGTAAAAAAAGTATTTCCTGTAGCCACAGGGTAGTCTCCCTAACTACCACACGAGGGGGAATGCTTTGCAGGTACAACTTCAGCAGTCCAGACCTTAAGATGCACTTGCTTCAAAACTATACACATAGGCTTTTTTGTACAAAACCATAACCAAGATGAGTTAAAACTCCTGTTTCATGACTTATTAGATCAGGAAAATGAAAAAAACACAAAACCCTCTTGGAGCACGCAGAGATCTCACCTTCATTGCTTTGCTGACCTGCTGGGATGCCATTTCTGTCGCCTGCTTCAGCTCTGCGATGTAAGCATCTACAGAAAAACATAAAGCCCAAATAAACTTCGGAAATGTTAACTCCCTCCCCTCAATGCTTGCTATCCACTTCCTAGAAGTCATACAGAAAAGCAGTAGAGCCCTTCTATAAAACCGAAACCTACAACACCTCCTTTTCATTATAGCCTTGAGGATGACAGCTTCTGTGGTTTACCTTAACTATTATTACTCTTTATCACCCAAAATGCAGTAGTGTCTAGCAGTCTCAACTATAGGAAGTCACCAAGTTCTTCACTAGAAAACGTACAGCTTATACAAAACGCGAGACAGAAAAACAGTATTTGACATAAAGGAAGAGAACAGTTATGAAGAAAAAAAAGAAGATCTGTTTTCAAACCTTTACATTCATATTACATTTCATAAAAACGCACGAAAGAAGGAGAACACAACCATGGAAAATACAATATTAAGGAAACCCATTTTAAGGAAGGAAAAAAACCCCCAAACATTACAGCTCCAACAAGTCAGATTTTACAATAACGATCACATTCTTCTCCTGGCTTAACTTACCAAGCATTAACACCAAGAATAAAATGAACCAAGCATAAAACAACATGAACCGCACTAATTCTGCTGGGTTAGTAACAGAAGAAAGCAAAAGAAGCTTTCAGGAACACTGAAGCAGGCAGCAGGTGCAGGATGCTGGGGGAAAATGGCACATATCTGACTGCAGTAACAATATAAGATCATCAAAATAATTTACGTTTTTGACAATTGATTTACAAGCAATAATAATTCTTTACTCAAGAGTTAAACTCTTTAAATTTTTACAAAACTGTTTTGCATGTTCTGTGCCATTATTCTGTCTGCAGTGCTATGCCATCAACAACAAAAACTTTAAAAATCAGTAGACAAGCAAGTGTGCTCCTGGGAACTAAGCAGCCTCACCTCCACTGCTATTATTTTTCTGTAGGGTTTCACCAGTGCCTGCAGTAGGACACAACTTAGGTGGTGCACACACCCCTAAACCCTTTCAGGGTTAAACACAGCAGTCTGCTTTGAAGTCAATCTCATCATTAGTGCCACTGAAGGTAATTTAAGTCAATCACTGTGTTCTAGTGCAGGGTGACAGTCACCCCCTGCCGAAGTATAGTAGGCAGCAAGAGACAGTGTTTTGTTAAATCAATGTGATTTAGGAACATGTATGTAATTCATGTATGAACCAAGATGCTAAAAATGCACCATCGTTCAGAGTTTGGAAGGAAAAACAGTCCCACAGCAGCCTCTTTAAGCACACCACAAAGGCCTATGAATGGACATGCTCTAAAAGAAGGGTATGTCCATAACGAAGCACTCCTGCAGTAAAGTATTGGGATTAGAAGAGTGGTGACTATGAAATGGCAAGGGAGGAGTTAAGTAAAAGTGAAATTAATTACTTGCATTATTCTAGTTATACAGAAAGACTGACAGACAGTTAAATGAAATTTGCCTGCAGGAGTTCAGCTTGACGCAGACAGCGTTGTATTCCTCAGCGTTCAAGGCTTTCCAAAACATAGGGAAATGAAAAAAGGAAACGAAAAGTATTGAGTAATCTAAACATTTCTGGTTTCAGGCCACTGTCCTTGCTAAACTGGGATACATAAACTTCCCAAAGACTACATAATAGTCAAATTCAGCACAAACTCCACTCTATCTTGGCTAGGGCTTTGCTGTTACCAACCTAAAAAGGCAACACCAAAGTGTAAGCTGTTACTAATTTACAAAGTAGTTAATTGACATCAGAAAAGCGCAGATCTGGACACTAGAAGCCAGAAGAAACCCAGACATGAAGCAAGGCTCTTTACTGCTCCCCTTAGCTGCTCTGCTGCACAGGCTGGCATTTCTGAAAACAATGTCTCCTGTTTCCAAAGAGGAAACAGTGCCTAGAGTGAAGTCAGTTCAGCAGCGTGAGAACTGGAATGTTGACCTCAGCTTCCCAAACTTTATTTAATACCACTGCTTGTTACACCAGCATGTGCTGTAATCGACAGTGAGGGTTCTGTAACCAGGCTTTTCAGCTTAGAACAGCATTGGTAAATTCTGTCATTTTTCAATACTTAAGAACATGCAAGACAAAACTTTCAATATCTTAAGGCCAGCCTCCAAAAAGCTGGGTGACATCCCAGTCAGCAACGCAGAGCACACCACCTTGTTCCAAAGAGTTTGTGTATGCAACCTTTCAAAAGCACGTAGCAAATTTAGGACATTGTTTGCAGTTTTGTTTCTTCACCAACTTTTATAAATGACACAGCGAGTGTAAAGTTTGATGCCTACTTTGCAAGTTAGGAGTCAACGCTGTCACCACTGAGTACTACACAACTGCTTTCAATTCCCTGAAGAAACTGACTGATTAGGAAGAGAGACCGAAGCATTTCTAGTATTCATGTAAAAGTAACATAAATACCGACCAAGTATAATGTCAGAGATCCATCTAGTTCCCCATCTGGCCTCCACCAGTGGTGAAGGAAAGAAGTAAGAAAAACCTACTGAGGGTAGTAGCTTTACCTGACACCCACACAGTGGCCAGTAACACAAATACCGACCACGTATAATGTCAGAGATCCATCTAGTTCCCCATCTGGCCTCCACCAGTGGTGAAGGAAAGAAGTAAGAAAAACCTACTGAGGGTAGTAGCTTTACCTGACACCCACACAGTGGCCAGCTTTCACCTTTAAGTACAGTGCCAAAGAACAGACCGCACTTAGAAGAGGAGAAATGGGTACAACGAACTCATGCAGCAATTCATTGTTACAACAAACTTCTAGTTATTTCAGTTAAACAGTCAATTATTTTAAACAAAAGAATGCTTCTTAAATGTTTACAGCTAGCCGGTAAGGCAGGCAGTGTGTCCTCGGCACAGTCGACCACCCCATGAAATCTTTACCTTGAGAAGGCTGTGATCTTATCTCTTCTGGTGCTACAAAAGGCTGGTAGAGCTTCTGCATATTCAAAAAAAAAAGAGAAAGAAAAATTCTGAAATACCCTCTTTATTTGATGGACATCTAAAATACATATAGCAGTCAGAACAATGGAGAAAGGCTAATTACAAGGAGATGATGGTAGAATTATTTAGATAAAGAATGTCTTGGAGGCACAGTTTATAGATACTCGGTTACTGGAAATCGTGTCCTGGTTCTCGCATTTAGTTCACTGCAAACACGTCTCCAAAATCTGCTTTAGTTTGCAGAATTCTAATTATTAAAGCATGAGAACTGAACTGAAAGCCAGGCATTTTGGAAGAAGCATTGCCACCTGCTGCACAAGTGAGGAAAAAGCGCTGCTCTGGCTTCTGAGGAGCCATTCACAAAAACAGTACGCTTTCACAGAGGAGCAAACTCCAACAAAGGCTACATTAAGACAAAAAAACCCTAAGAAATAGCAAAGTATTTAAATGACTACATTCTAGCCCTGCAATTACTTATGCATGGACAAGAACACACTCCTTCACAGAGCAGGCTCTCTGGCTCTTTGCTCCTACTCAGTCTTGTGAGTGACATCAGTTAATTAATAATAAATAATGAATACGATTAATCATTAGGTATATCAAGGGTGGAATTGGAAGTATCTACCAGGGAAGATGGAAACAAAGTAAAGACACGGGAACATAAGTTCTACATCTTCAAGTTACTATTTTTCTCTACTTCAGGTGCTGTCCATCAACCTTCTTCAGCCAAAACCAAGTAAAGTTAATTATTCCTCCCTGTAGTTTTACCAGAGCAAGTTTTTCACAGTTCATAAATCTTAAGCAACTTCGCAGTAACAGCTCCAAGCAGAAGAATGAACACTGCTTGCATTATCCTCAAACATAACAGAATATATTGACTGCAAAACTACAGGACGACCTCTTGCTTTGGCAATTACAAGGAGATCACCACACTCTGGTTCTCTCCAGGTAAACCACAGTTAATTACCGCGTCTTCATAGCTGCTCTTTACACCTCAGAAAACATGCATCACAGGAGTAGTTAGGGTCTAAAAGAGCCTAAAAATTCCTCAAAAGCAGAGAAACTGCTAGTACCTTCACAGAAGTAGCTGAGAGGGGAGAAAAAAAACAACAGTCACTTAATTTACAGAGATAAACTAAAAACTTTCTATATTTTGCAGTCACTTTTAATTAAAATAATCATCTTGTTCTGGTATAAAATTTGAAGAGGTCAGCAGCAGAAAAAAGAGGCGTGTGAGAGGCATTCTAAATAACTAATCCACTTTGGGACTCAGGTAGAACTTAAGTTTTCCTTTTGCAGAAAGATTAAATGGTCTTGTTAAATCTTGGTGTTATGCAACAGCGTATTTTGTTTTAGTTGATGTTTTGTTTGGTTTACATACTTGATATATTAACAAAAGAGATCACAAAAACCAATGGATGTTAAAAATATCTCAGATTTAAGACAAATATATACCCGTGCACTTCTACTTACTGTAAATCATTTATGTCTGGCTAACTTAGAGAGTTACTGTCTTTTGTCAATTTTAGTCCTCAGAAACGCAATGCAGGCTCTTAGCAACTTTCTAAAGTTGTATCTAATTCCTGTCACCTATAGCATAGAATCATAGAATAGTTGAGGTTGGAAAGGGACTCTGAAGATGGTCTACTGCAACCCCCTACTGAAAGCAGGGCCAACTAGAGCAGATCGCTCAGGGACTCATCCAGTCAGGTTTTAAACATCCACAAGGACAGAGACTCCACAGTCTCACTGTGTCAGTGTTAGACTATCCTCACAGTCCTTTTAAAATTTTTATTTTTAAGTGGTTAAATGGAATTTTCTGCATTTCCATTGCCTCTTGACCTTTTTTTTTTCCTCATAGAAAAAAGACTTCTGATTAATCAGTAGGTAAGCAAAAGGAAGGCCTAATGCAACCGCAGGAAAGAAATTTAGCAATCAAGGACATGACTGGGTTGTTTAATGCCAGTAATTACTTTACGCTCAGTGTCAAAAAAACCCTAGGGAAATTACTGCACCTGTTAATTAATCCACATAATATTTTTTCTTTCTTTACTGAAAGTACTTACTCAATGTAGTCATTAGCTCAACAGAAGAGCTTAGCAGAACATAGACGTCTTCTTAAAAGTCATATACTGCACATGACATCTATCTGTACACATAATACATTTAGTACTTCAACAAGCCTTCAGCCGAGGATTTCAGAAACCTGGGCTTGACAAGTTAAATAGGTATAAATCATGAGCCATCATGTTGAAGCCACCTGCTTAAGTAACTTTGTGAACTGTGCCACTGGCCTAGTTCACACAATCACAGCACTTTGTAGTAACCCTTATTTTACTGAAGAACAAACTCATACAAAGAAACAATTTTATTAAATGACAAAGAATCAAAAGCAACCATACGAAGGAGCTTAAAGGTCAACATTTGATGATTTATTTCGTCAAGTTACACATGGTCAGCAGGTACTATATACAAACGTTTTCTGAAAATCTTCAATTACTCACCAACATCTCTTGCTCTGCTTTCATGGTTTCGATGGCGTGCCTCAGTATCTTTTTAGGCCACTGCTTACGCTTTGTTGTTGTCTCTACTATTAGTTCATCAAATTGATCTTCGAGAATTTTGATGTTGGAACCTAAAAATTACAAACACACAAAGCTATTGTAGGAATTCTCCTACAATTCAAAATTTGAGACAAAGATATAAGAAAAAAGACAGCTTTAGATCTGAAATACGAAATCATGCATGCTTATCAATGAAGATAAAGATACTGTTTTTGATCTTCTCATAGGGTGATAATGGAAACTGGAGCACAACTTGATGTTGATCAATTACTTTTGAAGTAAGGGAACCAGTGAGAACGGAGAAGGGCAGGGAACAATCTCTAGAAAACACAAAAGCCTATTTTTCTCTATGCACTCTGAACTGATAAACAAATCTATAATGAAAATCTCCCAAAGAAATGGTTATTTTTTGAGATAATTTGTTTTTCAACCAAAGCAATGCAAGATGCAGCAAGAAAAATGGTTTATTTGTGTCATTTACACACACGAAACACCAACTGTCCACATAGAAATCTGAAGCCTAACTGATTTGATATCACCTTAATGAAACACAGTTCCCAGAAATACTCTGCATCTTGAGGACATCTGTAATTACTAGTCATGGAGCTTGCAAAACCCAAAACATGCCTGCTTTCAACATCTGAGGCCCAAGAGACTATCTAGGAGGAGCTAACTTTCACAGCCTGCTTTTGTAATTGAAAGATTAGACTAAATACCTAGAACATATCTTCAGCTCTTGACTAAGTGCTTTGACTACTGCTACCCTACTGCGGGTACTCAGCCTCTTCAAGACTGCAATTGAGCTGAACAATTTAAAAAGCCTAAGATAGTATTTTAAAACTGGTTTCAAAATTCAACTGAGGCCTTGAGCAACCTAGTCTAGTAGAGAGGTGTCCCTGCCCATGGCAGGGAGGTTGGATTGGATTATCTCTAGAGTCCCTTCCAACCTAAGCCATTCTATGATTCTATGATTCAGTAAATGCCTGCACTGTCCTGACATCACACACCATTACAAACTATAGAAATTTAAGAGTTACAGATGAAAACAGAATTAACCACTCAATCTTATATCCCATATGTGTGTAACTGTAAAGTAGTATATATTTCTATATTCTTCCATCCTCACACTCCTATAATTTTTATCCCCTGGTGGAGATTTGAAACTTTGACAACAGTCTTCATTCTAATTTAATTTTGCAAACTCCTTAGCATTTAAATTCACTGTGAATGCCTTGAGCACAACCTGCAAGCCATTCAGTGTTTTCAATCTAGTTAAAAAGAACTTGCAAGCCATGCGATGTTTTCAATCTAGTGGTAAAGAGTGGAATTTGAGCACCCTCTCTTGGTCAATCTGTGCAGAATCTGGTGATTGCAAACCTCAGGAAGGTAAAATCAAGATTTCAAGAGTTTGTGGGTTTGTTTGGTTTAGGGTCACCATGAAACCATTTAAGGAAAGAGGGCAAAGGCTTGAGGCACTGGTCAATACAAACACCGAAGGCACAAAATGCCAGATCACTTGGTGATTCGTAATGGATCAGAGATAGGCACATGAATAAATGTACGTTAAATTGAAAAGCAAAATGCAGTCCTCACACCTACTTCATGACAGCTGTAGGAAGATGACAGTATCTCCGCTGGCATAAAGTTAGACTTGCATAAACAAAGACTGACTAACTTACTGAAAATAACAACCAGCTGGACAAAGTTTTCCTGTCAAGAAAATCCTCTTGAGGAATTTTGAACAAACTGGAATAAGTCAAGTGAGCCTGAATTAGTTCAGTATTTTGCATCGCGAGACCAGGGCAGTTTTGACTTTGTAGTCAAAGGAGGTGGGATTTTATCATTCTGGAACTGCACCTGCAGGAGCTTCCTGACCAAAATTCAATATATCTCTATTTGCAACTTTGCACGACTGTGAAAAGCGTCAAGTTGCAGATAAAGAACATTTAATGCTTACACAGATGAGCCAATGGATCACGCTGATATTTTCTTTGGACACCAGACTATCAAGAATCTCCACTACTATTATTAAAAAAACAATAATTACAAAAATATTGTCTATATTACATATTAATATATAACTATATAGCAATAATTACTTAATTTGTATATTAAATAGCAGCAATAGACATACTGCTAGGGTCTCTTGATAGGAAGGGATCTTGGCCAATGTCCCTAGAACAAAATCACTCAGGCTGGAAGGGCCCTCAGGAGGTCGCTCCTGACTCAAGCCTCCTCCTCACTGCAGGGTCAACACTCAGTTCAAACCAGGTTGCTGAGGACTTTCATACAGTCAGTTTCTGGAAACTCTGGGCAACCTTTTCCAATGCTCAGTTATCTTAACAGTGAATTATTACTTTCTTACATCAAGTCAGAATTGCCTGTTTTAATTTATGTCTCTTGCCTGCGTACACCTCAATAAATAGCCTGGCTCGATATGCTCAGTAACCTCCTCATAGGTACCGGAAGGCTGATCCATCTTCTCTGGGCTAAACAAGCCCAGTTCCTTCAGTCAACTCAGAGGGCAAGTGCTCCAGTCTTTTAACCATCCTGGTAGCCTCTGATGAAGTCACTCCAATTTATCAACAATTTCCCCACACTGGGGAGTCAAAAAATGAGTGCACCACTCCAGACATGCTCTAATAAGTGCAGAATAATGTCAAGGAGTCACTTCCCTGGATCTACTGACTACACTCTGCTTAACATAATACACTCAGCTGGCTCAGTGTTAGCCCACCAGGATCCCCACGTCCTTTTCATCCTGTACTCCTGCAAGGCGTCACCCCTTCCCAAGTTTAAGGCTTTGCTTTTTATCCTTGTTGAAATGCATGAGACTCCAGTCTGTTTGAGCACATTTGCTGCATCCCACCCTAGTTGTTGCCAGTTGCAAACTAGGTGAAGGCACCTTCCATCTCCTTCTCCAGGTCACAAATAAAGACATTACACAGAATGGGTCCCAGAACAGACACCTGAGGAACTCTGCTTGTAACCAGCCCTAAGATATGAACCATTAAACACTACCCTCTGAGCTTAACGATCCAGCCAGGATTCTCACCTACCTAGACCACAACATCCCAAGCTTGGATACTCTTGGAGACCATGTCATTGCGTACTGGAGTAATCCCAATGGAAGAACACCAAGAGGGTTGGCGTCCAGAGTACATAACGTATGAAAAGCAGCTGAGGGAGCTACGTTTGTTCAGCCTAGAGAAGAGAAGGCTAAGTGCTAACTTAACCGCTGCCCTGAGCTACCTAAAAGGTAGCTCTAGAGAGGACAGAGGCAGGCTCTTCTCAGAGGCATACAGCAAAAAGATGAGAGGTAACAGTTATGTTACAGTAAAGAAAATCACAATAGGCCACAGGAAAGGAATTTATCACCATCACGGCAGTTGAGAGAGGTCAGGAAGCCTCTGAACTTGGATCCTGTTGCTGTGTTGTAGCTTTACAAATACACCTTAATCTATTCCATTAAATGTTGTCTACTCCCTTTATTCTGATAAGAGAAGCTGATGAAACAGAACACGCTCTTTCCTAAGCTCCCGAATGAAAAACTTGCTTTGAAATACCAACTTCCTAAAAGCTTGTTGTAGACTCTCCAGCAAGACAGCTGCCATTAAGCTTAGTTAAACCTTTATTTTTCCCACTATCAGAAACTCTGGAAGTCAGCTATGTTTCTCTGGTAGTCAAGAGGAGATCCTTTAAGTTATGAAGGCACCATACTAGTGATAGCTGTAACGTGTGCCTCAAGGTCTGTCAAGATCTGCAACGATTTTGACAGAAGTATCAAACAAGCAATGGTCCTTCAGACAGAGCACCTTCCCCTTCCCTTTTCTCTTGGATACAGGTCCCTACACGTCTTGGTTACCCTCCTTTTTGTTTGTGAACACTGCTCTGTAAGAACTGTACTCCTGCAGTGCAGCGCTTCAGCTCTTGACAGGGGCACACCCGAGCTGGAGTCTGACTTTACCCGCTCCGTGTGCGCCCATACCGCAAAGGAGAACCGGGGGGAAAACCGTCCCATTTCAAACACCACCAAGAAAACCCAAACAAAACCAGCCAGCAGGAAATTAACGGAAAGCAACACATACCACTCTGCAGCTCGGAATCGTCCGAAGTCTCCTCCCAGGGCTGCCCATTGATGGTAACGTTCTCCCGCACCGCTGTTTCGAAGTTCTGCAAGACAGGGGAGAGCCTGAGAAGCCCCGTCCTGCAGGCACAGGTACCGCAGCACCTGCGGCTGGCCAGGCCCCTCCTGCCTCACCGCCCTGCCCGGGGAGAAGCAGCAACGCAACC
>VZZY01015302.1:1074118-1100667 GCA_013400335.1 Eurystomus gularis
GGTGTCGGCGCTGGTGGTGGTGTCGGAGCAGGCGGGAGAGTTCCAGAGCGTCGTGGCCCTGGCAGAGAGGTACAAAGCCGGGGGTGGGGGGGACCCGGCGGCCCCCACCCGTGTCCCGGCCGCGGGGTCAGCGCCTCGGCGGGGGACGCGCTGCTCGCTGCCCTGGTCAGGCCGGACGTTCTTTTGGAATTTAAATTTGCTCTCTCTGTTGTCTGCCCCGCTACTGATCTCTGTCCCGTGTCTAGATTCCCAGGGTTTGTTTGGCCGTGCCTGGGAGTGCACCCGGTTCAAGAGGTTTCGCCGGAGGAGCAGCGCAGCGCTACTTTGAAGGTACAACACGGGCAAGTTAGATGAGCACAGCTGTAAAATACTGCTGGGGCTGCTCAGGGCGGATGATGGGATGCTCTAATTCACCTGATTTAACTTCAGATCTGCCTAATGATTCTTCTGTGCTTCTGTAATCCGGGAGACCCGGCGGAGCAAATCCCAAGGTCCCTTAACACATCTGCTTGTCCGTGATAGTCCTAAAGCAGAAGCGTTCGCTGGAGTCATCTGCCCGCATTACTGCAGTGGAACAGGTTTTAATATCCCTAGTGAATGCTTTGTTTACAGCAAGTAGCACGCGTATCTGTTTGCAGATGTCCCTTTGTTAGCTTGGGAAGTGGAAGGTGACCTGTTGTGCCCTTGGCCTGAAAAACTTGGAGAGCTGTCTGCAGCCATTTAATGTTACCTGCCTTTTTTCAGGGCCTTGGTTTAATTAACTCTTCTGCTCCTGTGGAAAGGTATCTTGAAATAAAGGGTCATTAAGTAAAGAAGGGGAATCCTGCAGGTTTATAATATCTGACTGCACGACTCATGCTAACAGCAAATTTTAAGGCACAGAATTTAAGAACAATGAAGGAAGCGTCAATTTAATCATAATGCTGAGTTCATACCCCTTCTGTCTTGTAATGGCAGTGAGGGTTTCATCTTTAACTTGTTCTTGCAGGATCTGGATGCTGCATTGCCACTTATAGAGCTCTACAAAGATAAATTGGTGGGGATCGGAGAGGTAAGTAGAATTCCATGATTTATTTAAATGTCTGTGGCTTTGGTAGCATCTGTCACCAGAATTACAAAAACTTACTGAATACTTGGCTATGTACATGCACTAAGTATTGCTATCAGTCCAGACGAGCATTCTTAATGTGCTTCCCTTCATAGTTTTGCCTGACTCCCTCTTTTCCTTTGTTATCATTATTAGGAAATAGATGGCATTTATGCTGGTAGATTTAGTAGGAAGAATTGCATAATTGTGCGATATCGTCTTACACCCGGATGCCTTTTGACCTATTCTCTGGCACAGTGAAGTGTCGAGTCACATTGTTATCCTCATTCAGATCCTTCCTGCCTTCTTCTTTGACAGAGTTCGGCTAAGCTATGATTTCAGTACACCTCACTGATTTGTACGGTCCTTTTTTCTTGTGATCCCTCCTCTGTCTGTATCCATGTGTTATCTCCTGTCTTACATTTGTTTATAAACTAATTGAGGCTTCAGAGCTTTAGGGTAGAGTCAGCCTCTTCTTTAAATTTTGCCTGAACAGGTTTAAATTTTTAAAAAGTATATATTAAAAAAAAATAGAATTAATGGGTAATTTTTGCTAGAGATAGGACCAAAGCTACAGGTTCAGGTCAGAAATGTAACTAATGTTGGAGAGCCAGATTTGAGATTTAATCTGAAATAATATTCAATAGCATGTAAAACCCCAGAAAGCCAGTTACAGATTAAAATGTTAAACACACTTGTTAGTAATTTATCTGCCCACAAATGCTTTCATAGTTGAAAAGCTTGTGGGTGACAACGGACTCCTTTCTGAGTTAAGCTACGGTTGAGCTCATTTTAATTGCAGTCTCTAGCATACATATGTTATGAAATGCTTTGCATTTTTTGCCTTTATATGTGGTATTGTGGATTAATCAAGTGTTAGCTCTGTAAAATTTATTCACTTCTCTTCTTGCACTGTAGGTTGGACTTGATTTCACTCCCAGATTTGCCAGCACGGATGAAGAGAAGGAAGGACAAAGACAGGTTTTGATCAAACAGATTGAGTTAGCAAGAAGACTGGATTTGCCTTTGTAGGTTTTGTTTATACTAGTAGAAGAATTTGCCAGATCTCATTAACATGTGGAAATATTTCCCAGGATTTGTAGTTACTAAGAGGCCACCCAACTTTTCTTACAGGGATTAAACTGGCATTGTCCTGTCAGTCTCCAGTTTGAGATTTAATTATAGAATTTTCCCTTTGTTTGCACTTGAATACAGTGGCCTTCTGTCTCCTGTCCTTGCCATCTTGTTGCTATATCTTCATTGTAGCTAAAATGAGTCATACATATGTCTTTAGATTTTTTCCTGATAAAAGTTGTAATACAGATTAATTATTTTCTTCCCAAGATGCTGTTAGTTCAGTTGCGTTTACAAAAAAAGTGTTTTGGTGGACTTTCTAATGCCAGGCCTCTCCTTTCTGTGCAGAAATGTTCATTCCCACTCAGCTGGAAGGCCAACCATTAACCTCTTAAAGGAACAAGGTATGCTTTTAATGCATTTTCTTCGTCATGGCTTTTGTCAACAGAATTTGGTCAGTTGTGCCATGTCCTCACGTCAGGGTTGTGTGCATGAAACTGGGGAGGAATAGCTCAGAGATTCAGTAATCTTTCTTTGTGAGACCAAGGTGCCATTGGAAGATGACACTGCAGACCTGCTGTAAACACTTCTAATGATTTCATTTGCTTCTGTTCTCTGAGGTGCTACAAAGGTGCTGCTCCATGCTTTCGATGGGAAGCCATCTGTAGCGATGGAAGGGGTGAAGGCTGGATACTTCTTCTCCATTCCTCCTTCCATTATAAGGAGTGAACAGGTAACATTTAAAGGGGTTTGCTGCTTCTCGGTGCTTTGGGATTGTAGGTAATAGCTGCCAGCTTATCGTGATGGCAAACGTGACTCTTTTCATTGTGCAGCTCAAGAATATGGTTGGTTTTCAAGTCTGTACAGCCTAAAGTGGGACTAGTGGTACTCGTGTATGGTTGCTGTCACAGTGCAACCGAGGTTTCAGTTGCTTATAGCATTACACATTTTTACTTTGGCTAAGTTTCTGCTTGGGGCTTTTGTCTTAGCAAGAATTTTGGCTAAAACAGCTCAACTGTTCTTGAGAAACAGGGGTTAATAAAATAGACTTTTTTTCATTTCTCATTTTAATGTTGTTTCTGGTGAACTCTTCTTTGGAAGCTTGTGTCACTCTACTATTTTAGAGTAGGGAAATGACATATGGAAAAGGACTAGTTTCTATCTCAGTGCTATGGCACTTTCTGTTCAAAAGGAAACCTGCTTGCAGTTGGTTAAGTTACAGTCCTTTGAAAAATTGTAATTATCACAAGGTGTGCCCAGCTAAGATGCACCTAAGTTGCTTGAAGGTGGCATTGGTCAGGTTCAGCCCTTGTTTTGTCAAAACTGTTCTTTTAATTTCTACCCTGGGCTGCCACAAGCTATGCAGCCTTCTTATTTTGGGGTAACATTCTTTTTCCATCATGCACCATCGTCGCTTTCTGTGATAATCTCAGGAAATGTTAAAGGAAAAGGCCTAGTTCAAGTGGAGGGTGTGGGAGGGATGGATATGGTTGGGGATGAGGTTAGGAACTCAGGAAAAGGAAAGCAAACTGGGGCTGAGAGGTGAAAGCAGAGATGGGGAAAAGGTACAAGAATAATATATATATATACACACAGAACAGTAGCAAATTAAAATTGTATTGGCAACTCTAAAGATACTTTGTGCAATATAAATACATTGTTTGATAAATAACAATGGATTCAGTGTTCAGATAATAGTACTTTAGATATTCAGAAAACAAGATAATCCTAATTTAAAGGGAATTCTTGAGCAGCTCATAGTATTCTTGCTTCCGTTCTGAAATTTTTGATAAAATGCAGACAGTGGCACTAAAGTCTTTTGACATTGCTTTTAAATACAGAGAATATCCTCTGTTCATACATATTTTTTCGCACAGTTCTTGGTGCATAAAGTGTTTAATAGCTGTCTTTTTTCTTCAAGAAGCAGAAGCTTGTGAAGCTGTTACCACTGGAAAGTATGTGCTTGGAAACTGACTCTCCTGCTCTGGGGCCTGAAAAACAGGTAAATGATGTTGGGGGGAGAGACTTCTGTGTACATATAACCAAACTCACACCTTCGGGAGGTCGGTTACTGGCACGAGAGAGTGGAGTAGCGTTAAGCATGAGCGTGAGGGATGAAAGAGGTTGCCAAGTGAAAATCTTGAAATTAACAAGTCAGTACTCCTGGGGGTGGGAAAGGTGAAGAAATTCCAGGAATGGGCAAAAGGGAAAATAATCTAAGAAGAATAGATACATGTACTTTCTCTGGTGCATATGCCACAGTGTGACTGAAGTTGTGTCAGGAAGTATGGAATCTGAAACACCTGTGGTCTGTAGGGGTTTGTAATTTGGTCTGGTTTATTTTTGTTTGTTTGTTTTCAGGTGAGAAATGAACCAAAAAATATTTACATTGCTGCTGAATATATTGCTAAAATTAAAGGAATTCCAGTTAAGGAAGTTATAGAAGTGACTACACAGAATGCGCTGAAAGTATTCCCCAAACTTCGGAACCTTCTGCGGATGTAGTTTCAGAAATTGAAATATATGATATTAATTAATATGATTAATATTAATTAATATGATATTAATTAATAAAACCAACATGTATAGTGTCTTAAAGTTGAACTTTGCTGTTGGAAAGTTCAAGAAGCAAGCAGAGCGTTACATAGGTGGATGGCCCTTCTTGGCAGGGGGGTTGGACTCGATCTCCGGAGGTCCCTTTCAACCCCTAACATTCTATGATTCTGTAATACAGGGGATTTCTCAAAGACCTTTGGTATGCACCGTTGTCATCTTTTGGATGTGATAAAGGCAGATTGTTTATTTGCATCTCTCATGTCTCTGAACGAATACTGTGTAAGGAAGAGCACCATAAAATCATCAGCTTAGTTTCTCAAATGCCTTGCTGAGCTACTCCTGCTCTGGGAGATGGCTAATGTGCGGTGCTTAATGTCCCCCTCATTCCTTAATTTCTGTTGACTGAAAGTCACATGGTCATGGGCGCACTCATGATATAAAAGTTCCTGTTAGGACTTGCAGACTGCACATCCCTTTCTGAGCCATTAAAGAAATAAGTATGGGCATTCTCCATGTGTCACGTTGACTGGGCTCTGTGAGTGGTGTAGAAGCAACATCTCTGATTTTCTTTAAAATACAGTTGGAAGGAAATAATTACAGCCCTTCTACTCCTGTCCTTTTCCATTTTATGCAGTAGCTTAATCTTAAGATCTGAGCAACTGTTAAGAAGGTAAAGAGTGTGATCAGCAGATTGAGGGAGGTTCTTCTCCCTCTTATCTGCCCTAGTGAGGCCACATCTGCAGTACAGTGTCCAGTTCTGGGCTCTCCAGTTCAAGAGAAAGAGGGAACTAGTGGGGAGAGTCCAACGGAGGGCTACAAGGAAGACTAAGGGACTGGAACACCTCCCTTATGAGGAAAGGCTGAGAGACCTGGGGCTGTTTGGCCTGGAGAAGAGAAGGCTGAGAGGGGATCTTGTCAATGTTTATAAATATCTAAAAGGCAGGTGGTCAGGAAGTTGAGGCCAGGCTCTTCAGTGGTGCCTAGTGACAGGACAAGGGGCAATGGGCACAAACTGAAGCACAGAAAGCTCCATCTCAACATCAGGAAAAATCTCCTGTGAAGGGTGATGGAGCACTGGAACAGACTGCCCAGAGATGTGGAGTCTCCATCTCTGGAGCTTTCAAAATCAGTCTGGACACGTTCCTGTGTAACCTGCCCTTGGTGAACCTGCTTTGGCAGGAAGGTTGGGCTAGATGATCTCCAGAGATCCTTTCCAACCCTTACCATTCTCTGTACCTTAGCTGTTTGAAGAAGGACTTGCTTTGATTAATTTTATTTTATTTTTTGATTCAAAGGAAAAAGCCTGGGTTTGGCCTTATTTCAAGGACTTACTTTTCTGGCTACTCAGTATTAAGAGATACAGGATATGAAAGGGAGACAAGCCCAATTTTGTGAGATCTTGGGAGATACCTTTCTGCTGTGGATTCTGCTACGTTGGCCAGTGTCCTAAAAACTGAATCTTGTGCTCCCTCATAGCACCTGTGTGGATGTGGGCCTGTTGAGATACTGATAAAAATCTTGCTGACTGTAAACCAGCAATGAACATGGTAAGTTACAGGTGACACTCAACTTTTCTGAGGACCAGTAGGGAAGCAGAGGCTTTGTCTTCCTAGGGGGAGTTTCACTAGCCTAGTGAAGAAAATACACAAACATTAACTTAGTCCATGACTGCCTCAGGTACAAAATCATGCATCATACCAGCCAATGGTGAAGCATTTGGCTTTAAGATTTGGGCATGTATCTTCTACGTCTCAGGTGCCTATGTGATTTTTCAGATAAGATTCCTTCCTATCTTCCTGGTTAGAGCATCTAAACTCTGTTCTGAAATCGTCTGATGTCTGCCTTCTGGGGTGTAGGACTGGAAGGCAAGGGTTTGGGGTTTTTTTTGTTTTGAGGAGGGTGCAGATGGAGAAGGTATCAGCTCCCAGCTGAAGTTGAGATGCAAAAGCTTGTGATGTAGGCAATAATCCATCTTAAACTTTGAGTTTCCTCTATTTCTTAAAACCATGTCATCAAGAGGTTTTTTTGCTGTCTTTAGCAGAGCAGCTGTGTTCTGATTTTTGCCTAGAGTTGGCTTATTAATTTTAAACTTACGTTCCTAAACAGTTTTTGGCCTGCAGCAGACAACCAAACTGGAATAATTTGTCTCTATTACAACGTGCATTCAGAGCAGCAAACACCTGAATCTTTGCTGACTGTTTGACCCAGAGTATTTGGAGCCATTTGTTATCCTGGATCTATGGGCACCGTTTCCACTGAATTGGGTGAAGGACAGAGTTTGCCTCCAGATGGTGCTAGGGAACAGGTATGTGATTGATATTAACGATTAATAATCATCTTGTCATCGGAGATGCTAGACAGGTGATACCGGGTGGCCTTACAAGTGCCTGTGTGATGGGAAGGCTCTTAGTATTGCGTGGGAATGCAATTAGGTATGGAGATGCTCCCGGTAAAAAGTCAGGCACTGTCCAAATGTTTGCAGCGCTTTGGCTTTATTATTACTCTCCACGAAATTCTCAGCCTTGGATGAAAACACAGGTTTTGCACAAAGGGCAATATCAAGTATTTAGTCTGCTCAAAGTCCCTCTCTCTGCAAAAGGCTAATATTGCTCTGGTTCAGGCTTAGCCTCTCAGTCAGGTCATACCTGGCCTGAGCTCTTGAATCCCTTTTGCTGCTGCAAAAACCTGTCGGCACGCTCCTGTCCCGCAGCTGGACCAGGCGCTGCTGCGAGTGGCCAGCCCCGCCTGGACCATGGAGGGCTCTGTGGGACAGCCTGTGCTCACTGTCCCTGCAGTAACAGGGCCCACAGATGCTTGTGGCGGTGCAGGAGTGTGGTTGGGGCTGGGGAAGGAGGCAGAGGGTTGCTTCGCTCTGGGAGAAGAGAAACCTGGCGTTGCAGCAGCCGTGGGTGGGGTGAGCCTGGCAGGGTGCCCACAGCAAAACAGACAGACTTTGTCCTCTCCTTAGACCTGTGGCGCCTGACCTAAATCATGGTGTAGGTGGCCTGGCGCTCCAGGAAAGGAAAATGCAGTGTCACTCCCACCCAGTCTTGGCATCCCAAACAGCAAACAAGGGTTGGAAGTGGCACCGTTTCCCCGGTGCTGTTGGTTGAGCTGTGCCCCAGTGCCCTGCAGTCAGTGCTGGGGTGGTAACAGGAGCTAGAAATGAAGTCTTTGCTTTGCGCAGGAAACCCAGCTTTTTAAGGCACTCACTCAGGACTGGTGGTAGCTAATGTTCAAGGCGGGGAAGTGTGGTTTCCAAGCTGGAAAACTCTGTTGATCCCTCAGAAATCATCCTGTGTCTTCACCTTGAAAAGGGAATTTAACAGAGAGCTTGTATGTCTGCCTGCAGTCCCAGGCTAATGCCTGCCCTGGAGAGGCTCAGGAAAGCAGGATGGTTTGTGAGAGCCATGTGGCTGCACACCATGAAACCCTCCATCCCCACAAAGACTGGCCCTAGCAATATCAGTGTGTGTGCTGAACCCTGTGTTGCAGCCCC
This sequence comes from Eurystomus gularis, assembly GCA_013400335.1. Lineage (NCBI taxonomy): Eukaryota > Metazoa > Chordata > Aves > Coraciiformes > Coraciidae > Eurystomus > Eurystomus gularis. Next base: position 1,082,335 of record VZZY01015302.1, read on the forward strand.
TCAGGTTGACTGGACAAGCCATGTCCCCTCCTATGTAGCACTGGAGTGGCCAGGGACGTGTTAGGGAAAGGACCCAGTGCAAATTTAGCTGGATGCTGTGTTTAGCTTTTGGGAAACTTGAGGAAAATGAGAGAGGAGGAAAGCACAGAGTTAGTGGAGACCCAAGTTTTCAGTCATGCCATTAATTTTGGGGGACACCAACAGCCCCAGTGACCTCTGTCTCAGAGAGATGGGAAGGCACAGATGGTCTGCAGCAGTATGGAAGGCACTAGGTCCCAGGCTTTATCTGATATCCTTAGCATCACCTTTCCCTGGGATGCTACAAACAGCAGATCTGGTTGCACTTTGTATGACTCCTCATGTCTCTTTATCTTGTAGGATGTACATGACATGATAGAGAAATCAAGGAAAGTTTGCGTTTTGGGGTTTCTGTTTTGTTTGGTTGTTTTTTTAATAATTAGTGCCTTCAGAGAGCCTCACTCATTAGTCAGTGCTGTTATTGATGCAGCTCTGGCTGGTACAGCTTCTGCCAGAAAAAAAAAAAAAAGCCCCGTGTTGCTCGGTTCTTTCCAAGCTTAAAATAATGCATGCAGATGCACTGTGCGCACTAGGGACTCCCACATGTGCAAGGGCTTACGGTGCGTGCACAGCTTAACACCAGGCATAAATAATGAGGGGGATGCAGGCTGACGGTAATAATGTGAAGGTACTTTCCATAGGCTGAGATGTGGAGCTTGTAGATCTAGTGAGCTTCTAAAGTAGATGTGTCTGTTGATAGAGACAAAATAGTGGACCAGCGTGTGCCATCAATGGCTACCAAATCACACAAGAGGTGCTTCGCATCTTCCTTGTTCAGTGAGCACCTTGAATCTGTCGCAGGGGCTGGAAGGATGCTCAACTTGCAATTCCTCAGCAGGCTGCTGTTGTCGCCCTTTCACCACCCAAGTCGTTGGCAGGACTTGCATGGAACAAGACTGAAGTGATTTTATCTGAAGGCCAAGTGATGGGCAAGAATGGAGTGGGTATAGTAGGACTAAAGGGTTAGCGTAAGTCACTTGAACTCCTCAGATCCCGGAAATTCTCTGAGTTCGGGATCAACAGCTAAGAGTCTAAGGGCTCTATCTGTTCTCACTCAAATAGTTTTTGAAGGGCTGCAGATGGATCATCCTCTTGGAGCTTTTCTTCTGAAACTGGTTTGTAGTCCTGGACTAATAGGGCCTGAATCTGCTGAACTCTGGGACAAACTGTGAGGATGATGAGGTTTTTCCAGATTTCAACATGGGAACATGTGAGGAAATGGTGATGAGGCCAAGTGGATGATACGCTGTTTAATCCTACTGTTTATTGTGATAAGAGTTTAAACAAATTGACCAAAGACTTACTGGAGGTGCTTCCAACAGGGTCCTATGCAATCCATAGATAGGCTCTTTAGAGGCAAAAGCAAATAAATAATTGGCTGGAAATGCAACTTTCATCACTCGTGAACTTCTGCTTTTGTTTGTTTTTTATTAATGCAGGCTGGGGGTTGAGCCTCCGTTTCTTTTACAGAGCAGGAAAATCAATTTGAGAGTAACTGGCTTAGCAAAAAGGTTTGTTGTTCTTCTCTTTGCTTTCTATATGCAGTACAAAGATAGAGCTGAGATCAAAGAAAGGATATGAATTGCCATAGCACCTAGTTGTCTCAGCATTTTCCTCTTCAGCAGGTGGTTATCCATCCATTCATTTCTCCTGCTGGGGCTGGCTTTTTCCATTGGTGTGAATCAGCTGGGGCAGGGTTTTACTGCACTTCGTGGTGGCCCCATGAGCAGTGAGTGCAAAGTACCCTCCCCTGCCAGGGCCTGGCAAATTTTTATGCCCCTCTTTGAGCTTCTGTGAATGACAAAACAGTGATAAAACACAGTGACAATCATGACCCTGATGAACCCATGCCTGGGCCAGGAAGTGATAACCATCTGCCCAAATGCGGGGGGCACAAAGAGATGCTGCCAACTGCGTGCTTAGTGCAAACACAGGAGATCGGTGCCACAACCATGACTGAGTCTGCTGATGAAAACGGTGGTGTGGTTCACCTGGCAGAAACAGTGAGGCACTGGGAGGAGGAGTCTGTAGGAGCAAGGTGTAACCTCTCTTTGCCCTAGAAAACAGCATAGCGAGCAGTGACAGTGTTTGGGTTGGCTGCCATAGAGGGCTTTGGTGCACAGAGGCACTGGCGTGTGGAGCACTTGTCATGTAGCAAGTGCACAGGTGGCATCAAGGAACTTAAGGCAAAGCCAAAAAAAGCTTAGAGAAGTGGCACATGCACAGAACAGGAAGATCTGGCCTGTTTTCAAAGGACTGAAGAGCAAGCTACTTCTGCAACTACCAAAGCGACAGTCAACACCAAAATACATTGGTTTTGTCTGCTGTGCCTGGGTGAGGTGATATGTCTAGGTGCACTGCCTTCAAGGGCAGACGAGGCAGCTGTGTGGTGTCCACGGTTGGTGGCTGCATACAGATGAGCCCAGTCTGCCAGGGCAGAGCACCGGCGCTGCGGCACGGCTGAGCAAATCTTCAGCTTCCTGGCACAGGAGCGGGTAGAGCTGCCTGACAGGCCACGAAGCAGCACCGACATGGGGGGAAGTAGGGCCACATCCCCCTGTTGTGGAAGTGCATGGGGTGAGGCATGGAAGTCACAACATTGGCAGTGATCAAACCTATGATGCCCTAAAGGTATCAGCTGGCAGGCAGGCTGGGTCAGTGTCTGGGGCTGGCTATTGAAGCCTGCCTGCAGAAGTGGGATAGCTGATTGTGCTCCCCACCTTGCTTAGTCCTTATTGATGAAGCCTGTAGTGCTAAAGAGCAGCAGAGCTGTGCTCTGTGGCACTGTGATGGGTGTTCTCTTCATCTGCTGCAAGGTCCCCTTGGCTGCTGGCACTTACTGCACCTGGGCTGCGCTTGCTGCTGGGGAATAACAGCTGACATGTCCCTGTCTCCTCCCACCCCCTAAAGGCATCCTGACTCCGTCACTACGTGTTTTGGGGTTCAGCTGGTTTGGAGTGGAGCAGATGGGCAGTGCCTGGCTCTTTCCCACGTGTATTTTGTATTTCTGTGACAGGGTGTGGACACTTTTTTAATACGCATATTCAGATTTTGAGTTCACTGTTCTGGCTGTGCCAGCACTGTATGCTCTGTCACCAGAGTGCAAACAGACACTTGGCTCCTTGTCAGAACCCAGCCACAGCATAGAAAAAGTACGTGTCCCCCATTGAGAGAAGACAAGCTGTCTTGCAAGCATCCCAACCAATAAAGCTCTTTTCCCCCAAGGATTTGTGATCTCCTCACCATGGTCCCAGTCTTCTACCCCTACACTGTGATGCCCCTATTACAGACCACCACTCCTGGTGCTGTATTTTCAGTTCCCTATAGGTGTCCCTGATTCCTGTCGTGGTACCACCAGCTCCTCTGTGTACCCTCTGGGCTCTGCATGCACACAGTACCTCAGCTTTCTTCTGTGTCTTTGTGGCCTCCTGGTAACTCCACAGCTCTCTTCCATGTTGCCTCCCTGTGCATGTTGGATTGCCATTTATGCTGAGATTAGTCCAGCGCTGGGTATGTTGTGTTTGGATAGCTGCCCATGTTAGGCTCAGCAGCTGGGTGTGTGTCTCCTCTTAGTAAGCCCCGAGGGGGAACAGAGAGGGTCAGTGTCATGGCCATCAACTTTCACAAACCTTGTAGGAATTTTTATCTCCATAGCTTTGTCCATCTGCCAAATTTTGTTGACCATTGTCAAAAATGGTGAGTTGTGGATAGGGAACTAGGAGACAGCATGACTATGTTAACTGGTTTCTGTGGGCATATATGTATGATGGATGCTGTGTCTCCTGGGTTGTATTGGACCTGCTGCTTGGAACTTCCTAGGTCTGCTCAGCACATGACCGTTGGTGAACCCATGAAATGGAAAGAACCTGGGATTATCTAGCAGGAAGGTCTGTCCTTGTGAAGTGCACTGCCTGGAGATGGCAGCTTTGAAGTCCTGATTGGCACTGACTTACTGCTATAAATATATAGAGAGAATATTTTTTGTGCTCAGAACATTTCTGGACGCACAACAAAGGGGGAGGAAGCGAACAAATGGAGCAAGCGCTGCGGGAAGAAGTTAAATGGAGCATTATGTGGGGAGCTCCAATCAAAGCATCACTTGATAACTTCCCTTCTCTTTAGGGGTCATTATTTGTGCCTGGGAAAGTTAGGGTGGAAACTCAGCTCTGTACTATGCAGGACCTCTATACTGAGTTGAGGCAATGGCAAGCGCATGTGCAGCGGGCTAACGTGGTATAGAATATGCATGAAGAGATGTCAGCACTCTTGGAAATCATCCTTTCTTCACTCCCAGTGAGTGCAACACATCCACTGACAATCTCATGTGTACATACATGGAGACCATACATAAATGGGACCATTTATCCAAAGTGGTTGTTTCATGGCCAGCACATGGAGGCTGCTGTGGTATCAGGATGCTCAGAGCTTCCTCTCGGAGTCCTTCAGGTGCCCTTTTAAAAATTTTTTTGAGAAATGTAACTACATGCAGTGGTCTTGCTTCATCCCTGATGTTTTAGTGGATGCAGATTGTGGCAGGGCAGGGTGAATGCTGAGGCATTGCTCCAGGAGAAGTGCTGACCCTGCCAAAAGTGACAGATAGAGTTGAGGTTCAGCAGGAGCCCTGCTGGTAGAGGCTGTCTTGCACCCATGGGGTGGAGTCTCCTTCCTACTTACCCTCTGTCCCACGTGGCAATGGATGGAGGTCTTATTGCTGGAAGCTCACAGTGAAGTTTTACCAAAGCTGAGGATAGAGTGTATGGGAGTTTGTTGCACTCGTATGCTTTTTGCTGGTGCAGCTCCAAATATTGATCCTGTGCTCTTGTATAACCCAGAGTGATGAAGGGCTCGGATGAAAAGGCAGGGATTTATGGGACTAGTCTGGTAGGTTGGTTGACCAAGACCTGTCCCCTGGCACTGACAAATGCCTTTCCTCTGGGAAAGACACCACCCAGGACCAGGCTGCCAGAGACCTATTAAGTTGCCAAGATGCCTTTCTCAGAGGTTTCCCAGCTCTTTGAAGATGAGGCTTAGTTCAGCCAAATTAGGAAGAATGGGGTCCTTCTTCCTCTGCTCACTAGCAGCATTCCCTTGACTAGCATCCCTGAACCCTCTTTAAATCTGTCTTTTCATTTTCTTCTTGAAGGGCTGAATAATTAGGTTGTTCAGAAGCTGATAATAACAGTAGACTGACCCTCTCTGTCCTAGAATGTCATTGTCATGATTTGCATTTCCAGATGCATAATAATACAATTGCATGTGGTTTTGTTCGCCATGGCTCAGCTTAGAACCCAGCAGTCTTCACAAAGCATGTGAGCTGGTTTATTACAGGACCTGGAATCTGTCCTCCCGCTCTTTGAGAAATACAAAGATAAGCTGGTGGCCATTGGTGAGATAATCCGCTCTGACTGCTGCATAACCAGAGTTTGCTTGGTTTGACTCTATGCAAACTATCTGAAGATGTGTGTAACTCATTGTAATATCTGGCTGCTTACATTCCTCTGCATGGATAGATATGAAATGACTTGGGATTAAAATCCAAAACTTTATTTTCCTGGCTAAACATCCACGTCCGAGTAAAACGAAAATTGCAAAATCCCACAAGGTGGTGTCTTGATAGATGGCTGAAATGCTGTTTCCCTGCAATGAAGACATTGGAGAGAAGCTAGAGAAACTACTTTAGATCTTTACCTAGAGTATTTTCATAGCTGATGTCATATTGTCTTTATTATTCATATGTTACTATATTCCCAGGTATGTTGCCTCTTGGAGGGGGCTGCTTTCTGCTCCGTTTCTTCATTGCTAAGAGCTTCTGCCACTCTCCTGAGAAAATTAAGCTAGCAAAGGCATTAGATCATCACAATTTGAGTTTTATCACTTTTAGTGAAGTCTTAACTGTCTCTTTTTGTGGGTTGGGCTGGACTTCACTCTGTGGCTTGTGTCCATGCCTCAGCAATGTGAGGAGCAGCAGAGAGTCCTTACACTGCAGCTGGCCAACTGGATTTGCTTGGTGTGAGTCAGAGAACTTTCACACAGCATCTCCTTCATACATTGGACTTTAACTAGACTCAACACCTGTTTCCTGTATCACAGCTCCACAGGCATCCTCTAAAGAACACTAGGAGTTGTTTTGAAGTTTGAGTTTATCCAAGTGTTCAATGACTTGAGATGAAAAAATAACAATACATGTGAGCACTTACATCTAGGAGCGTGGCGTCTTTGCCAAATGCGAACCAGAAACACTTTCCTTTCCAACTGTGCTTCTGCTAAGGACGTGGGAGACTTCCTAGCCTTTCTCCCAAAGGAGACCTCTTTTTATCATTCTTCAATATTTTTGTGTTAGCACCCACACCATCCTTTCAGTGATAACTGGGTTATACTTCCCTAAAAGGACCACTCAGGATTAAGACTAGTAATAATTACTTTCAAGGTTTCATTTTCTCTCCCATGTTGTATGATCTAGCAAAGGAAAGGTTCTCACTGAAACAAGGGGAGAAAAAGGAAAGGAGACTGGTTTTCACCTCCAGGGAACTTGGCTAGTGATCTGCCCATGGTGCCCAGGAACAATGTGCCTCCTATCCGCTTACTCTTAAAAGTCCTTCTTGACTCAAGTTCAGGCTTCAGCCCTTGATATATGTAACTTGCAGTGGAGGAGGGAGGATAGGACAAAGAAGCTTATCTTCTTATTAATGTAGATAAGCATGCTGTGTGCAGTGTATATACGTGGGGAAGGGTTTTAACTATATTTGCATAGGTGCCCAGGGCGCTAAAGGAATAAACTGAGTTAAATTTAAACCAAGACTTGCAAAATACTCTATTAAACTTCAGATGGATGCAAATAGCAACAAAAATGAAATAACATGTGGCCAGCAGTGATCACTGGAAAACAAATATTTGGAGGAAATCAAATATCAGATTTTTTTGAGCAGTACTGCTTTGCTGTGCACCATTGCTGTAATCAGGCCATGAGCCAGTTTGAGTGATCAGGAGAGGGTGTTTTGGGTATAGTCCACTGCCAGCTATTCCACTTTTACCCTTCGAAACTGGCATAGCAGATACAAAGGTGAGCCTGCAAAAAAGGAGTGTGTTTATCTGCTGCTTTTGGTCTCTGTTGGGTCCAGGTGAGTTGGAGCAGCCCCGTCACTCTGTGCCCTCTGGGTGTAAGGGCCTGTTCAAAACAGCATCAGGTAAGAGTCAGTGTCAGGAGGAACTTGAAACTACGTTTGCATGTGACTTCTGACATGCGTTATGCTGCTAAATTCACAAAAAATAGGGATCTGGATCTATGGAAAGGGAGATGTGTCTGTTTGGTTTGGAAAATTGTCATAAGATAGTATCCTTCTCCCAGGCTGCCCGTCCTGTAGAGTCACTCTGTGAGTCCAAACCAGGTGAGGTCCCTTCCCTCGCACTTCTAAGAGCAAAAGGATGCAGATCAAGCAGTGCCCTCCATGGTAACTGTTCAGTGCCATCATCTTACTAGGTGTTTGGTGGTTGTGCACCACCACCAAAACTGATGGAAGTAGAAGGAAAACTAGAAGGAAAAAGAACAGGTCTGCCTTTCTTTTCCACAGCTGTCATGGCTGCGTGCAGCCAGCGGGTGCAAAGCCTTCCTCTGAACCGTGCATGGCTGTCTTCTCAAGTGACCTGTGCTCCTATCTCTCTCCACTGTGCTCCGAGTGCCAAGTTTAACTCCACTCACCTCCGCAGCTGCTCTTTATTGCTAATGGAAGGCTATTGCTTTCTAAAAGTAAACAAACTGGTATTTAAGATAAAAACGACGAACTTGCTCAGTGTCGCTCTGCTTTTCTAAGGCACATATCTGCATTGAGCAGAAACATGCATCCTTGCTCAGCTGGCAGACAAGCGATTGCTTTCCTGAAGGAAGTAGGTAGGCATTGCTCCCGGTATTTTTAACAATGACTATGAACCCAGGCTTAGAAATGATGCTTTTTTTAAACACCCTTTTTTAAATCTGTGAAATGACTCTGGCCACATACAAGAACAGAAGCCATTGCCTCTGCTTACACAGACACGATAGTAATGCATCTCTGCCTTGAAGTGCTGGGGCCTGAGTTGTGGGCCCCGAGTTGGAGTTCATCTGTGAATGAGTCACAACCTAGCAGAATGTTTTGTTTTTCTTATTGGCTTCATGTTCCAGAGGCAGAACCTGGCCCATCTGTGTCTCTGTGGCTCTGCCCTCACCCGGGTGGTTGTGGTTGGAGTGGTGGGCAAGGCCAGGATTGTATTAACCAGAAGCTGAACAGTTGGAGGAGCTTCCTGTTTGATGTGGCTTCTGTTGGAGCTGGTTGTATCTTGCTAAGCTCTCTTGGTGGTGTCCTTCCATGTGAAGGGCCACTGAGGGAGCCATCTCAGTCTGTTGTGTCCAGCAGGTGATGCTGGCACCACAGTGGGCAGTGGAGGAGGTGGGCCCACGGGAACCTATGGCAGGTCCGTCTGAAAGAAGACTTCTGAGGGGATGTTGCTGAGTTCAGTGTCGGCCTGTGTGATCAGGCAACTGATGGCAGCATAAAGTGATGATGGCTGAACCAGCACAACACCGCCTTGAACTTATGTTTCAAAATTCAGTCATGTCAAGAGAACTGGCTGGAAAGCACAGGGTTGTTACTTAGTATTGATCTAGCAATATAAGTAACCACAAAGTACACCCGAACAAGTAGGTCAGTTGGAAAATTAGTGAAACAGGGACCAAGGAAAGTACTGTGACTTTGGGGTGAATAGTGAAGGTAGTGGAGTGAACCAGATACTGCCTCAGCATTACCTAATGCTGTGTTTGATTTTTTAAAATTAGGGTCAGAAGGTATGATTTTACAAGTTGGGTTTCTTTTTTTCTCCCTGTGGACTATTTTAGGCAGATGTGTATATTCCAAATTTTACTTACCTATTGGGGAAAAAAAAATATATCCTTTCCACTTATTTAAAAACAATTAGATTTATGCATACCTTAAAATACAAGCATAGCAGAAGACTGCAGGACAGAAAAAAGGGGGGCTGTGGACCTGGAAGAGAGGTAGCTGAGCAATTACAGCAAAGATTTTTCCTATATTTGCAATTCCCAGTATGGACCAGGCAGATGCTAACTGAAAAATGTGCCCATTACCAGTCCTCTGGTGACTGGTGAGTTAATTTGGTGGCACTTGCCTGCCTACCAGTGGGTTCAGAGAATCTCCACAAACCATTCCACCATATAGAGGGCAGGATTAACAAATCCAAGCTTTGCAGTTTTCAGTGACTGTAGTACTGACTATAATCTTGGAGCCTTCTTGTCCTGCTATAAGAAAACCTGATACACAGATTGCTCAACTCTGCAGCCTGATCTCAGCACCCTGGGTTTCTTACATATATTGTAGATGTTCAGGATGTACTGCTCCATAACTTTTCTGGGAGACAGTCTGTCACCCTGGAAGGGGTACAAGCTGGCTATTATTTTTCTTTTCCTCTGACTGTTATAAAGCATGATCAGGTTAGTCCTTGCAGAGTTCCTGGAAGCCATTTCAGAAGGGTTATAATTGCACGAGCCTTGGCCTTTTGCCTTTTCTTCCAGCTATCATTTTCCAGTAGCTGAATCAATGCAGAAGGAAAGGTGATACTAGCAGGGGTGGGGGTTGACTGTGGCCGGCTGGGAGGTGACTTCCATGCCATGAAAAATGTCAGTGCCCCTATAAACTTATGTTTCTTTGGAGTGAAAATGAGACACTGGGATTTTTTTGATTTTGGACATGAAAAAGAGACCCCACATAGCAGTTTGAAGCTGATCCTCCCATAGGCTGTTTTCAAACAAAACTCCCCATTTTGAAGCGGGAGGCTGATTTTTTTTTTTTTTTTTCTCTTCAGTATTTCCCAGGTAAAACCAAACATTTCAACACTTCTTAACTGAAAGCTCAGTATGAAATTCACAGTGAAATGGTTTGGAGTTTATAAATGGAAGTTTCCCAAACATGTAATAGCTTTGGTCCCTTAAAAATGCAGCCTCTCCAGAGCCAACCCCTTGTCAGGGAGAGGTGGGAGCTTCACTACCACCCATCCAAACATTGCCCAGTCTGCTCTTGCCCCAGGCTCTGGCTGCTCCATCACCTACCCCTGGCCTGATGGAGGCACAAAGTCTTTTGCTTCCAGCACGCAGGTATTTACCTTGGGAAAAGCTGAGCTGACAGGAGAGTCACAGAGAGTGCTAAATGTGCCTAGGGAAAAGGAGGCAATAATGAGCTCTCCCTGTCTGTTCCCTTAGGCAGGGAAGTGAGATGATGGGATGTTTCTGAGCATGGTGCTCCTGAGCTGTCAGCAGTATGAGGCTGTGCTACTCTTTCACCAGTGTCTTAAACTGACCCATGTCTTTTCAGCAGCTTTGTGAGTCTGCTTTCTGGTATCCAACATCACTTTTGTCCTGTGCATAGTTCCTAGGAGCCCATGGTTGTTGTACAGTGAGCAGAGAAAAGTACGTACCCAAAGCAGGGTTATTCTCAGGACCCAAGTTACTTCCTCTTCATTCCTCTTTGAAGGTTTCTAAAAGCTATAAGCTTTTGGTACTGCCTGAGGTCTTAAGGGACATAAATACTCTGTTCAGCCTATGTTTGCAGTTCATTGGAAATATAGGATTAGCTCCAAAGGCTTAAACAGTCTGAATGCCATTCTGGCAGAGCTGGTACTTGTTTTGAATGTTGCTGTATTGATTGCTATAGTGAGACTGACCTTCTCATGGGCTACTCTGTCTTGTTTATTTTGCTGGCTGCACCAGCAAGAGAAGTTAATTAAACAGATTCCACTGGAGAACATTTGCTTGGAGACTGATTCCCCTTCCCTTGGTCCAAACAAAGAAGTATAGTCAGAATTCTGTAAACTAATCCCTACATTTATGCTCCTTTAAAATTCTTTTCCTATATTCTCTCTAAAGCTCAAGCACTTTAAGAGCCTTAGTGCTATATAATACTTGCATATGGACTTTTCTACTGGCCTGGTCTTATTATCTTTTAAAAAACCCTACTCTCTCTCTCTCTATATATATATGTATATAAAAAAGTGGGTGTCAGTCTCTATTCCCAAGTAAAAAGTGATAGGACAAGAGCCTCTAGTTGTGCCAGGAGAGGCTTAGATTGAATATTAGGAAAAAATTCTTAATTGAAAAGTTGTTAAGCATTGAAACGAGCTTCCCAGTGAAGTGACCATCCCTTCAGGTATTTAAAAGACATGTAGATGTGGTGCTTAGGGACATGGTTTAGTGGTGGACTTAGCAGTGTGAGGTTAATGATTGGACTCGATGATCTTCAAGGTCTTTTCCAACCTAAGGGATTCTATGATTCTATATATATGTAAGAGCTACAGGGATCTCACAAGACAAAGAAACAATTTGTAAGTCAACACTTCAGCTGTTGAGCTGACATTATGTGACTGCTGGTCCAGTAAAACACTCTGATGAATGTATTCATGGACACCTCGTGGATGTCAGGTGTTGGGTGAATGCTGGAGGTGCTGAGTGCCCTCTGTTCCCAGCGATGCTGTCAGAAGCTGGGCCTAGTGTTGAACGGGTTGGGGTGCAGGCAGGAGGTGGAAGCAGAAGGCCTGGCTCTCCCCTGGCCTCTGAACACCTGGATGAAGTAGATGTCACTCATGTGCAAAAAGCCCTAGACGCTCTGGGATTATCCTAGCAGAGGAGCTGCCCACTGGCTGTGGCAGAAATGGCACGGCTGAGAAGGGCACTAGGCCCATCTCCCCTAATAATAAAAGGGAGAGAATTTTAACAAGAGATTCTGGGTCTGCAGCTAATCTGAAGTAGTTTATATCTTGCTAGGTGTGCTGCAGAAGACAACTGTTCAAAAAGATTTTTTGGAGAACACTTGAAGTGCTTTCCCAACACAGTAGCTCCAAGAAGGAGAGTCCCTCTTGGTGTCTGTCTGTCTGACTTCCTGCTAAAATGATTAATGCTGCTGGAATGTTAGTGCATTTTCCATAACGTGCTTTCACAGCCAGGGTCTTGGGCAGGCATCTTTTATTGTTATTCAGTCTAAACAAAAAAAAATTCCTGCTGATTTTTAGTTAAGCTGAGGTCAGCCAGCATCTGCCCCATTGAGTGGACATAGAACTTTAAAAAACCTGGCTCTTTTCCCACTGATAACCTCTTCAAGGAGAAACGGAGAACTTGAAGCTGTTACTGAATATTTGGTTTTCCTCAGTAGTAAAGGCAGCAACATTTCTTGGATGAGCAACATCTCTAAAGTGCAAGCACATTTCCATACTAGGCTCTTAATGGTTCCAAAGTCACGTGTCCCTTCCATTCAATTTTCAAAGGATGTGGTATGCATGGACCAGGCAAGTAAGCTGCGATGACCCAGGTGGTGAAAGACAGTTGGAAAATTTAAGTTATGTTATGGTGTTTTTTCATGAGTCTAGTGCTTTGAGTCATAACTCTTAAGTTATCTGAGACCTCCTGAAAGTGGAGAGGACGTTTTATCCTTGATACTGTGAATGCTGGTTTCACCAGCTAATTGCTCCAACGCTGCTATATATGCCTACCTAGATGGGGCAGGGAGTGGGAGCTCTCAGTGGACACGGTGCATCCACAGAAGGCTACATCTGAGTTAGTCACTTGGGATCCTGCTATAGCCAGTAGAGAAAACTCTTAGAGAGCAATTCCTTTCATGTTCCTGAACTCTTATATGCTGAGTTGATAAATGGGTTGTGTTGGTGGAAATCTGCAATGTCTCCCTGGTGTACTGTTTAGGATGGGATGAACTGCAGCCTAGAAGTTCCTCGGGCTGTAGGTGAACTGAGCCAACCCTCTCAGATGCAGCTGGCTGCATCTGCATGGCTTCTCTAATCACTTCTGTCCCACAGTCCTTTGATGGATCAGGTTGATACCACTTGATGCCTCTCGCAAAACAGCTTTGTTGATTATCTTTTGGGAAAGAAATGAACCCGAGAAGACCAGGATCGTCTACCAGCACATTGCTGTGGTGAAAAGCATATCAGAGGAAGGACTCTGTGAAGTAACAACAAAAATGCCTCAAAGCTTTTCCCCAAAGTTAACCAACATTTGAGTGAATGAGCACTTGTCAAAAATGAGAATGTTTATCCAAGACAATTCTTCTGCAGATCATGTCTTTTATTAATTTTTGTGGGTGTATAAACTTTTCTTACTCTGTATAAAGGATTCAGGTGGAAGTGACGTTTTTTGTAATATATGAAGAGCCTGTTAGCCTTGGCAAATAAGAACCCAGGAAATTTTACCTACTGTATTTGGTCACATGAGGTTGTTGGGTCTTTTTTTTTTGTACACAACATTTATTTTGTGTACGTAATTTTTCCCCTGCTTGCTTTGGTAAGAAACTCAGGGGTAAAATTCCATTATATATATGAAATTGATAGCTAACTACAAAAGGAAAACCAGATGGCAGCCCGATAGCAGTACCAGATGTACATTTCTGCATCTTTTATATATATTGAGAAACCCAGAAACACAGATTTGTATTGTTTACGGCAGAGGAGTTCATTATCCATATTTTAAAATTCAGAACTTTTCTCTGATGCTTTCAGAGCATACTTCTATATTCCTCTCAGTACATCAAAAATTGAATCCAGGTCATTGGCAAACATTCCTACTGTGGGCAATCATATTCCAATATTGAGGTGGCCAGACAAACACCTGGAACTACAAACAAATTTCGGTTAAGTGCCTTGTGTTGCAAGTGCTCATTCTCCGTGTGGGATTATGGCTTTATCCTGTGGGGAGAGTGGGCAAACGTTGCTGGAATGAGACTGCATAGGAGGAAGAGGATGTTTACATTTTCCCCTGTATTCTCTAATAGCATTCAATCAAGAAATTTAAACATGTGACTCTTGAACTACTTTCTTTCAAGTCCAGCTTATTGAGGTTTGTTTAATATCCTGCTAGAATAGTTCATTTCTAGCTCAGTTGGAACTTCAGATCTTTTGTTCTGAAATCCCTTTCTTAAGCTGCTGTAATTTTCTTGCTTTAACAACTCATCTGGAAGACAAGTACCTGGTGCACTCCTACCATGTAGGTTTTCTATGCACCAAGAGATCAACTTTTGCATTGAAAAATCATAACCAGGAGTTAAATACATTATAAAATAATGTTGAATTTTTTTTCTTTAGAAAATGAAATAGATGGTTTGAAGTATTAAAAAAAAAGAACATCTGGAAGTCTTAACTGTATGCCTGCTGCACATAAAAATTCTAGTTTTATTTTAGAAGCATTGATATTTTGGCAACACTACGTTGTTCATTTCAGACTCCTAACTTTGGCTCAGGTTTTACAAAGACGGATTTTCTTGTGTTTTTTTGGAGGAGGTGGCTTAGATGCTATTTTGACTGGAGGGAGGACAGAACTAGGAATTGTTATCACTGAAATAACCCAGCTAGGGGTGTCAGAAAGCTAATTACACCCTGAAAGCAGCACTCTGTGGCTAGGTTTCCTTTATTTTGTGAAATGCCCTGGTCTGAAAGAAAAAGGCACCTTCTGGCCCTTTTTTTTTTTTTTTTTTCTTTTACAAAGATGACATTATCTGCAAGATAGAATTAAACTTTGGAAGTAGTTATGAAAATACATAGTTCTTTCAGTGGAATATATGCTACAGGAGAAACAATAACACCACTACAAATAAGGATACTGCATTTCTAATTGCTTTTTAACTTCCTTCAGCCTGAAAATTTGAGTGCTTGGCCTCTGCCTGCCTTCTTGAATTTGGGCACAAGAAAATAATTGCTGCAGAGTAAATTAGCATCAGCTACTTCCCATTGACTGCCTGATATGTAAGACATAATTTAGCCTTTTCACAGCATTCAGGAAAGCAATTTAGTCAACATTTGGGTATACATGAGCAATTTCTGGCTCTGACGCTAATAGGAATATTCAGAAGAGCCTATATTTTCAGTTAGAGGGTAGATTTAAAAAGGATAGCAGCAGTTTTAAGCTAAACTTGGCCTGTAAACCTTGACATCAGTGTTCTGTTTTTAGCTTGATAAATTGTCTGTGAAATGTAGAAATCCAAGGATGTGTGCTTTAGTGAAGTCCTGCAATAGATTTTCCTCATGGCATAACTTTCTCTTGCTGAGAAACTATGTCCTTGGCCCTGCTTCTCATACAAATGGGTGTAAATCAGAAGTAAAGGTTGTGAAGCCTATGAAATACAGCAGTGTAAAAAGTTGGAAGATAGGTATCAAAGCTTTGCCTTGATGCTGTCAGTTTGGTTTGCCTTTTCCTTTCCTGTTTAGGAAGGTACTTCTGGAGATAAATCCCCCAAAATGGAATTGTATTGACCGTACCTCGTCAAAATCAATGTGGTTTAATTTCACCAAGATCAGCACAGCTGTCACAAAGGCGGATTTGTCTTCTTCGTGTTGATCTGTTGTAAAATAAAATTACTTCTTTTTGGAAAAACTCTCCTCTCCCTAAGGTAGCTTTCATTCAGGCACTCCACTGGCATTCCACTGCCAGGCTTAGCCTCTTTTTCTCTACAGTTCCCTGATGTCTAGTTATTTCTTCTGTGCTGGATCCCCGCGCAGGAAGCAGATGATGCTCTGTGTGCTGAACCGTCAGGTGGATAGAGGAGAAAATGCTCTGCGGGCACCGTGGCAGTGAAACCCAAGGCATGCCGGCCATTCCAGAACAGGCTGAATTGGAACCTTTCACTGCAGGTATTAGCTGGCAGCAGCTCTGTCTGCTGTACGGAGCCGAGGGTGTAACTGTAGGAAAAGGAAGAATGAGAGAAGAACACAGTGTATTTTCCTGTCTTTAAGGAGTAAATGTAATCTTTGGATGGATTTTGAAGTCATCCAAAATTCAACAGGAGAAAATGTTAAATGAAATCAGCTGTAGGTCAATGTTTATACCTTCTTCCAAAAGAACAGGAAGAAGGCTACATCTACACAACCCAACTAAAGTGTCACGGTCCTTTCCCTGGCCCCTGGCCAACCCACTGCCTGTGACAGGGATGGCGGTGGCAGTTCAGCAGTGTGGACGGCTGGGTCCCAGTGACTGTGAATGGGCGCTGCTGGAAGTACGAGGGTAGACGTAGTCTCAGGTGTGTTTTCAGTATGTTTCTACCAACGTATAACACGGACATACATTCCTAAAGCAAAAGTCAGCTATTCTGTTGCTCTGATAATGTTTGTTTCAGTTCCCACTACACTTCTTCCTCTTGAAGTCCTGTTTTAAAAAAGGCTGCATTGCTACAGCACATTGCACTCAAACTGTGAAGGCAGGCAGAGGAATTCAGAAGAATTTACCCAGCATCTGCTCTTACAAAGGAAAAGTAAAAATAAATCAGGCTTTTTCTTTGTGTGACTGAAAGTGGCAAGAAGGGCCTGAATCTGACAGAGGTAACTTTATATTTTAAAAGCAGATTTCTAACACACCTCTGTGACCTGAAGATTCAGGATTCACTTCCAGTAGTCTCTAAAAATCCATGATGCCTGCAGTCACCGCTGCTGTTGCTCAACTAAGTGCTCAGGGAAATTAATATTTTGAAGCATGCATTCATATTATTACTCATGCTGTAAGTAAGATCAGGAACTGTGGCTTATATAGATCACCTGATCTTGAGTAAAATACCAACTCATAATTAGTGAGGGAAGTTCAGACTGGTGGGTAAGCACATCTACCACACAGACATAGGATCTGATTACGCTCTGACATATCCATGCACAATGTGCAGTGTGTTATTTGCTGAACACGTGCCAACTGATTTCCCTCAGAAGCCAGTAAAATACTTCTAATGTTGTTAACAAACTTAAATATTTCTGTATTTTCCTAATGCTCTTTGGAGAACAATCTGTCTTTTTATGAGGGTGCAGTGTCTGCAGCAGCAGAATTATGAACTGTAACAGGGGCTGCCAGATTCTGCTCCTGTGCAGACACGTACTGAGCAGGGTTTGAGGGAAGATTGCGTATTGAAGTCATATCTAACCTCCTCCACATGTGAGCCAGTTTTCTGGGGTATGTGTCAAGTCCAATTTCAGAGGCTGAGTGGAAACAAGGAATGTTTTTCGCCTGCGGCTCTGGAGACAATGAAGGGCTGGGGTGGATGCACATGCCGTGGCCACCCTCTGCCGCAATTCAGGCCTCTGTCTCTGCCCATCCGTCTCTTATCACATCAGTACATTTCTCTGCACCACCACTGCAAAGAGACAAATCTGTTACTGCAGTGGAAGGCCAGGGATTTTCCCTGGGAGCGGTGCGACCTATGTGCTCACAACACGACATGGTGCAGCCTGTGCTGTGCCCAGCGGGAGGGGTGCGAGGGGCAAGCCACCAAGCCACGTCTGTGACCGCTCAGCCTTGCCTAGGCAGCACGCACCGGCCAAGAAAGCAATTACGGGAATGAGATTGTGCTGCTCCTTCCTTGGGGATGTCGTGGGGATTATTGACATCTTTCCCATCTCCTTGTGGTTCTTAGTCATCCGCACGGGCAGCCTTTATAGGTTCAGTTTAAAAGACTGTAAAAAGTGTGTATTTATATGGGCCAATGGTATCCTAGGGTGCATTAAGAAGAGTGTGACCAGCAGGTCGAGGAAGGTTCTCCTTCCTCTCTACTCTTCCCTAGTGAGGTCACATCTGGAGTACTGTGTCCAGTTTCAGGCTCCCCAGCTCAAGAGAGACAGGGAACTACTGGAGAGAGTCCAGGGGAGGGCTATGAAGATGATTAAGGACTGGAATATCTCTCTCATAAGGAAAGGCTGAGAGCCCTGGAGCTGTTTAGCCTGGAGAAGAGAAGGATGAGAGGGAATCTTGTCAATGTTTATAAATGTCTGAAGGGTGGGTGTCAAGAGGATGGGGCCAGTCTCTTTTCAGTGGTGCCCAGTGACAGGACAAGGGACAACTGGCACAAACTGGAACACGGAAAGCTCCACTTAAACATTAGGAAAAACTGTTTTCCTGTGAGGTTGTCAGAGCATTGGAACAGGCTGCCTAGAGATGTTGTGGAGTCTCCGTCCCTGGAGACTTTCAAAACCTGCCCGGCCGCGTTCAGCAGGGGAGTTGGACTAGGTGGACCAGAGGTCCCTTCCAACCCCTCCCATTCAGTGACTCTGTGGTGTACATATTAAAAAAAACAATAAAAATAGATTTATATAACATATTTATGCAAACGTATAATACAAACACATATTTATCTCCCCCTGTATTTTTATCTACGCACAGATTCACACACACGCGCACACCCAGCAGCCGGGGCTGTTGCCGCCACAGCTTGCCAGACCCGCCCCCGGCCATGGCGGTGCCGCTCC
>VZZY01015302.1:1101211-1124864 GCA_013400335.1 Eurystomus gularis
CCGCGGCCTGCGCGTCACCGCCCTGCTGGGCGCCGGCCTCAACGGCCTGGGCGCCTGGCTCAAGTGTGCCAGCCTGGCCCCCGGCCGCTACCCGCTCACCCTGGCCGCCCAGGCCATCTGCGCCGTCGCCCAGGTCTTCATCCTGGGGCTGCCCTCACGCATCGCCTCCGTCTGGTTCGGCCCCACCGAGGTCTCCACCGCCTGCGCCGTGGCCGTGCTGGGCAACCAGGTAGGGGCGGAGAGGGGCGAGGGCGGGCTTGGCGAGGTGTGCTTCCGCGGAGGGTGGCGTGCCCTCGGTTGGAAGGTACGTCGGGGAAAAAAGCACGGCCCGAGGAACGGTTACGGGGCAGCGTTGGAGAGAGGAAAGGTGGCCGGGCAGGGGCAGGCGTGGAGGTGATGGTAAGAGCCAGCCTTGCTTTGCAGGACCCTGGCTGGGTGGCAGGCTGTAGCAGCTCGCAGGCGCCGTGTCAACTGCCTGGAGTACGGCGGTCCGAGACCCTTTTCAGAAGTCGTCCCGCTCTGCTTTCTCTTCCTCTTGCCTTCAGCATCTTGTCCCTTGCGTTCAGCATTATTCATTTGACTGACCCCCACCGCTGGCTGGAAAGGGGGTAAAATATGTGAACTTCCATGGAAAGCCCCAGTGCCAACATATATTAGTCCCTGCTTTTTAAAATACGGCCTTGAATCACCGAGTCCCAGTAGTCAATGCTGCGGTGACTCGTGAAGTTTTCTCTACCACTGTGATAGTTCATGTCACTGTGGGGAGTGGATAACTGAGTCATGGATTTCCTCCAGCTCGTGGCCCTGGCCCACTTCAGAGAGCTAGAACAGGCGTATCTGAAAGACCAGGTGAAGATATGATACTGGTGAGTTCTTTCCTCCCATAGCCTTGTTCTTGCCCCCTGCCACGGTTCCCTCTTTTTTGCGGTGACAAAACATTAAGGTTCCAGTCAACATCACCTGGCACAGACTGAGGTCGTTTGGTACAGGTTAATTAAGGTAACAGGGATTTGTTTTTCCTCAAGTGAGTATAATGATTTTATGTTCACGCACTTTGGATTATTACATTGCTAATATTGGCGTTGCATGTTTACAGTGAGGGTTGCTCATTAGCTCATACTTGGGTATTTACAGTTTTCCCAATGCTTTTCCAAAACTTTTTTTTTTTTTAGCATTGAAGTCTTCCAGTGGGCAAGTCCACTGTCCCTTTTGGACTGAAGACTTTGGGGGTTGTTGGTTGGTTATTTTAGTGGTTGAGCAAAAATACTGCATCTGCATCCCGGAATCAGGTTAAAGGTTTCTTTGGCAGCTGGATTTCCACTCTTCCAGACATGCATCAGTCCTCCCAGTAGCAAGGAGTTACTGGGGTTTCAGTTCTGCAATACAATGCCCAGGGTCCTACTTGGAGCCTGAAACTGATGCTTTGCTCTGATGCTGAGATGTTGGAGTTGAAGTGGTGTGGGACAGGAACAGGCGTGCAAGGATTGTGTGGATAGGAACCGTGAGAAAGATGGAGAAGGAAAACGGGAACAAAGGTGGGAACAAAATAAACCTTGGTTATTTCTAGAGCATATTCCCCTTCAGAAGCTAGGACTGATCTTAGTGTGCCGACGTGCTTGATGGCCCTCTGCCAGGGATGCACCTGTGAAACACAGGGACAAAGTGTGGGTCCTGCGCAAAGGATCGTGGCTTATTCTGCAGCTCAGCTGTGCCCTGCTCACTCAGAGCTATGCGCTTGCGATCCCAGGCCTGCCTGTGACCCATGTGGTGTCAAACATTAGAGTTTCTCTGTCCTCATTTTCTGCATTCTCAAAAGCTCGAAGTGAAATTAGGCACTTGGAAGCTAGAAGTGATGTCTGTATATCCCAATGCAGTTCAGTTCTCTGTACACGTTACGATACAGTCTCACGGTACTTGTTTAATTGCACAAGGTGAATGGCAGAATTGGGTTGCTATAAGCAACTGGGCTGTCGGCCATCCGATTTCTTATCGGGTATTTTGCATAACTTCAGGGCTACAGCAAACAGGGCTGCGACCACAGGCAGGGGAGAGACAGCGCAGTTATCAAAATCAGATTGCATCTGTTATCTCTTAAGAAGCTGATCGCTTGCAGCTGAAACACAAATCACTGGGAATGCAGCGATGTACCTGTAAGGAGTTGTTGGAAATGCCAGGTTTCCATAAGTATTTAGCACCTTAAACTGGGTACAGCGGACTCGTTGGAGCTCTTGATCCTCCTGGCATTAACCTCTCTAGATGTAAGAAGTGGAAAAATAGACTTGAGATTTTGTGGATAGTGTATTGGCTCACATTGGGGGAGGAAAAGAAGAGTAATTGTGTGCTGAGTTTGTGGCATTCATATAGTGAAGAGTGAGGATAAAAAGAGACAAATTCTTCAGATGAGTGGTGGATACTGTCTAAATTGGATGGTCTGTGAGGAAAAAAATAGCAGCAAAACCCATATTGGGCATAGGCACAAAGGGCACTTTGTAAGCACATTGGCACACCTTTGAGTACTTTCTGAGTGTTGGATTTGTTACTCTAACAGTCTTTGGTCCTCTTTTTAATTTTTTTTTTTTTTTAACCTGAAATAGATGCAGGTTTTTTAGCTTTTAAAATGTTAGAACAATTCTCAGTTCTGCAGTAAACCTTGCATGTCAGTCTTTGTTACTGTGGTGGCAGGATCGTGACATCATGTGGAGTGTTTTGATCAAAAGAAAGAGAAGAGCATTTCTAAAAAGTAGCTGGAGTCTTCTGTCATCTCTAGGCTGCAGGTTCGGTTGCAGGATGACTGATAAAAATTTGTGTGCATGCACAGTATTTTCCCATGAAAGATTCTTCTGCAAAAAGAATTCCTTAATGCTTAGTTGTTAAATGTACTAGATGTAGTATTGTAGCTTAATTTAGAAATCAAAAGGTTAAAACCAGAGTTATGAAAGACCTGATTGGGAAATGTCATTGAGAGCAATTGGCTCGGAAGTATGATACTAAAGGAACACTTTACCTTCATTTTGTTAATACTTATTATGATATAAATTCTGAAGCCTACCTGGTAAGGCTTTTCACTTCTGTTAATTTTTGTGTTCACAGGGAAATGATTTTTTTGTTTGTTTTCTTTTCTTGCTTCACAGCTTGGCACCGCAATTGGCTTTTTATTGCCGCCTGTTTTGGTTCCAAATACGCCTAACGATATCGATCTAATGGCACACAACATCAGCATCATGTTCTACGGAACAGCAATAGTGTCCACGCTTTTGTTCTTCTTGACAGGAGTTGGTAAGTGTTCTGTTCTTGGGATTTAAGTGGTGACCATGGGGAGTGTTTACAACATCTCAGTTAAAGCATCTGACTCTGCTCAAAGTAGCTGAGGTTACATTTTCTTCAGTTTGCTTGTGTTCACGTAGCTGTTGCACCAGGGTTAAGTGACAACCAGTTCACCGTATGTTGTGCTTCACGTGGGATGACCTCTCGCAGGATATGTGGTTCTCTTAGGCTTTTTCCTACAAGGACATCACGATATAATGTGAATTCTCTCTATTAATCTTACAATTCAGATACAAAGGTCTAGACACGTGGCAGATGAAGTCTGTCTTTGATCATATGTTGGTAGCAGTCAGATGTGACCAAATAATTAGCATATCATTTGTGCC
Source organism: Eurystomus gularis (assembly GCA_013400335.1). Lineage (NCBI taxonomy): Eukaryota > Metazoa > Chordata > Aves > Coraciiformes > Coraciidae > Eurystomus > Eurystomus gularis. The sequence goes on from VZZY01015302.1 coordinate 1,104,862, forward strand.
TGTGACTTGATTTTCCCATGAGAGAATTAGAATATTTTTTCATTGAAGTGTTAAATACCACACGTTAATCTTCTGAAATTCATCAAACTGAAACACTTGAAAAAGAAAAAGCATTAGTATGATAAAGACATATCAAAACCATTCCTCCTTTTTCCCCAGTGTTTGAAGAAAAGCCCAAATACCCTCCTAGTCACTCTCAAGCAGTCCTGCAAAATATGCCTCCCGAGGATTACTCCTACAAGCAGTCGATAATCAACTTATTCAAAAACATTCCATTTGTACTTTTGCTGATCAGTTATGGTAAGTGGTGCTGTCTGGCTGTAGTCTGGCAGAACGGTTCAAATGCGTGCTGAGAGCACATCGAGTTTTAGCTGGGGTGGTGGTTTTTTATGGGAGAAGGAGCATCAGACTTTTATTTACTCAGCAGCCAGTGCTGGAAAATCTGGTGGTATTCAAAATACCATCTGTAGGGCTCGTAAAGAGATCTTACCTGGCAGATAAAAGGTTTTGCCTCTGATGCAAGTCTTAAACATCACAAGATTAACTCTTTAGGGTGGCAGATCTGTGTGGCTACACTTGGAATGACTGAAGCTTTTCTTTTGGTACTGCAGGTATTATGACTGGGGCATTTTACTCTGTCTCCACGTTATTAAACCAGATGATAGTAACTCATTATGAGGTACGTTTCTTGGATCTTCTTTACGTTTGTTTGTTGTTGGGTTTTTTTACTGTACATTTACAGAGGTCATATTTATTATTATGCAGGTGTTAAGTGTGCTCAGACATGTGGTTTCCTTTATACTCCCCTACAGTTTCTTGCACCATGCAGCTATGGGAGTCATAGGAATGTTCCTTTGCTCTTATGACTGCCAAGAGGTCTGAACTTGACTCTGAGTGGAAGCAAGTTATTAATGAGCACCATATAAATATTTGTTGAAAGGGAGAAGAAGTGAACGCTGGGAGAATTGGCTTGACACTGGTGGTGGCAGGAATGGTGGGTTCGATTATTTGTGGTTTGTGGCTGGATTACACTAAAACATACAAGTAAGTGTGGGTAGGCATGTATGGGGCTAGGGGTAGGAGAGCGGTGCAATTGCGTTAGACAAATACTGCAACATGAGGGCTGAAGCGAGCTGATGATAAAACACAGTTCATCCCTGACCTTTTAGCAGCCTTGACGGAGACTAGTTTCTGAGGCTTCAGCAAAAGCTCGAGGCTCTTACTGGTTCCTGGCCAAAAGAAATGAGAGAGGAAGATGCAAAAATGTGAAGGGGTTTTCCATCTTCTCCTGTCTCTTCAGCAGCATAAGGCTAACAAAGAAAGCATTTTATGTCCTACATACAGTGGCCAGGTGGCCCAGCGGGCTCCTCCTCCTAGGAAAGCATAAAGTCTCAAAATGCATTTTACATTGTTTTGTAAAATGGACAGTTGATGGATTCACTTTTTTTGTTCATACTACTCCCAGTCCAATTAGCAAGCATAACATTTGCTTTAATTTGGGGAATGACCGTGGAGCAGAACTCTGTTCTGGGGTAGGAGCTCTGGGGTCCATCACCATGGGTGCATGGAGCAGTGCCCTGGAGCGCTGCTTGCGGTGGAGTGTTCTCCCCTGTGACTCAGTACGTTACGTGCAAGAGCTCTAGCAACTTGGGGGATGTTAATGCTCTAGATTGGCTTTGTTCTGCATGTGTTTTGGCTTAAAAGTAAGTGATATGTGCTTTAATATTTTGGATGACATCCATTATTCCAGATTTAAAACAAATAGAACATTGTAATGAGATTTGTTTGACTTGCCGCCTAGGCTGACTTTTATCGCTAATAGTGTTCGATTTGGCTGCTCGTGTATTGATGTATCATGAGCTGTGCTGCAGAATGGCCAAGAGGTATAACATAGGGGAGGACTAAAGTAGTGTTGAGGTAATAGTATCTGCTGTGATTGTCCGCTCTTTGAGAGACTGAGTAGGTCTCTTTAGCCTGGAGTGAAGCAGTCGTGTTACCAGGGCAGTAAAGAGTTCGGGAAGGGTTAGGGTCTCATTGCATGATACCTTTGAGTCAATTACATGAAGCAGATATTGTAGCTATAGAATGTCAATTGTTAGTAAGTAACGTTTATGTTACTCTTCCACGCTTTGACAATGTGCTATGACCTCACATCAACAATGTTAATTTCTTTATGTTTTTGGTTGGGTTGCAGGCAAACCACTTTGATTGTTTACATTCTCTCTTTCATTGGATTGCTGGTATTTACTTTCACCCTGGACCTCGGATACCTTATAGTGGTGTTTGTGACTGGAGGAGTACTTGGGTGAGCAGTTAAAGAGGACTAGAAGAGTTACTGCAGTTCTGTTCAGAAACAATATTTAACTGTTATAACTAGATGTTTCTACTGCATTTCTGTTGCCATGCTCTCAACTTCTGCCTGTAGCTCACAGTACAGATAGGGTTTACTAGGGCTTCGCCTTCTGTTACATCAGAATATATCTAAAGTAACTCACTTTTCGGTGAATTCTATTTAAGATTTTTATGGACCACCTGTAGGTGGTCACTTCATTTGGTTCCAATTAAAAAAAGCTGTCTGCAGTAAAGTTGGATCATTCTGTTGACCAGTGGATAAGTGATTAGAGTTTAACTGAGTACATCTAGGAAGAGTGGCTTCTGTGCCTTTTCATTAATCTACATTTCGATAGCCCAAGCAACGTGCTGGATGCATTGATCACTCAAAAGAGCATAAGCGCTTCTCACAGATACATAATCTAAAAGCCCCCAGATGTGCTGAGGGAATAGTGCTGTGTCCAGACATGGCAGTCAAGGCGGAGAGAGAAAAGTCCTGAAAGTTTCAGCTTAAAAACACATCAGCTGAACTCAACTGCATTAATCCACTGCTCTTCCTGTCACCTGTCAACCCCCTCAGCTTCTCCCACAGCTGCTTCTAGCAGACATTGCAGTGTCCAGCCTCACTCCCTACTGATGGCCTCTTTTTGTCCTCCAGCATGGACGTTTGGGCCGATCAAATGAAGATGTTTGTGTATGTCTTTCATTTGAAAGTAATTTGCCTCAGTTATGGAGTGACTTGTGGACTGGTCAGAGAAGGTTGTTTCCTGTGTACAGGAGTGCAAGTGGTTATGGGAAACAGGAAAGATACGCTAAAACATTTTTGTCCTAAAAAGAGAGATGTATGGCTAAAATTGTGGGATGAGGTTGAGGGAATGAAGCAAACAAAGCAAGTATTGAATCACATTGGTTCTGGGAAACAGAGAGTTCAGAATACCGGCTAATTCATAATACCGTGTGTTTATGTTTGATTTTCTTAGCTGTAGTAATAGATGAAGGCCACACCTGTCATCCTCTTACTCTCCTCTTCAACAGGTTCTTCATGACTGGCTATCTCCCACTTGGGTTTGAATTTGCTGTGGAAATTACATACCCAGAGTCTGAAGGCACTTCCTCAGGTCTCCTTAATGCATCAGCACAGGTGACATAATTTTATTTTTCAAGTGAAGTAGTATTTAGGAAGACCACTGCTGGAATCTAAGAAAGTTTTCTTTTAATTTGAAACTTTGCACATTTCAAAGTGGTTACGCTTTTCTCTGTGATTCCGATTAAGTGCCTTATTTGTTTATAGATATTTGGAATTGTCTTCACACTTGTTCAAGGAAAACTCACAACAGACTACAGTCCTCGTGCAGGAAACCTCTTTCTTTGTGCTTGGATTTTTGTGGGCATTATATTAACAGGTAATTAATCAGAAATGCAAGTAATGATTTCTCTTTAACGTAAAAATATGGAGGTTTTTTGAGGTAGTGAATTTCTGCGTAGTTTTTAGATGTCTCAGGCATCTAGGATTTAAATCTGTCAGCCCAGACAAAAAGCAACATAAGTGCAGAGTTTGGAGGTTTTTGTTTGTTTTCTTCTTCACTTTAAATACTTGCTGTGTGCACACCCTTTAAGGGTGATGTTGCTAATACATGGACAGCCAGCTGTCACCCATTTCTTGAGTCATCTCTTGAATTTGAGGCAGAGGTCTATCTCCAGAGTAGGATAGTAGATGCAAACAAATACATAAATGGAGACGCTCTGCAGTTTTCCAAATGCAAGAAATTGCTGATACATTCCCAAACTGTACCAGTGACTTACACATGCAGGTACTTACAAATGTGCTGAAAGTGCTAAAACCATCAAGCTTTTCTTTGCTTTAAGTATTCATGGTTTAAAGGCTTTTATTGCCATTTTCTGCATGTGCTTTTTGAGGAGCAAGCTCAAATTGTTGGTAAGTTCAAATCACGAAAGAGTGGGTATAGGTATTTAGAATATGTGCTAAAAGCAGCTTCCATGTGCTTGCATTGTACAAACATTTCCCTTGAAATGCATGTCATTGCAAAGCTGTGAACCAGCTTTCTCTTTTTTTTTTTTGTTTCAGCCTTAATAAAATCAGATCTGCGAAGACACAATGTGAATTCAGGGATTATGAATTTGGATGTTAAAGCAGTAAGTGATGACTCTTACCATGACTGTATTACCGTAGTTGAATGCTTGGCTGCTATTGGCATAATAATAGTAAAAGCAAAAGGGTAAATGACAAAAGCTTTTAATATTACTGTATCCCTGCTGTTCTGGAACAACAGAGCTACATGGGATGCTCCCCTTGGATATCTGTTTCTCCCCTTAGCTCCTATGAAAAAAACTAAAAGACCGTCTGCTCTCAGCTTTTCCTGAATTTTAAATGGCTAATATTAATCTCAGATTTTATTGCTTGAATCCTACTTTTTCATATTTGCAGGCAGCATTGTAAATTGTGAGGCCTTTTTGCGTACTGGGTTAGGAGGCTGTGCTATAGACCACCTGTTTTGTTTAAAATGCCTGCAGCCCATTTAAGTGAAGTCAGTGTCTGATCAACAGAAGTCGTGCTGCGGTTTCTGTACTGTGCTGCACAAAGAGCTGGATCCGTTCTTCTGCTGAGCACCCTCTCAATTTAAATGAAGAGTGAGCACAGCACTTTCTGCTCTTCAGAGGGTCCCAAGACCATGTTTCCGCAGCTTTTCCAAGTTACTACAGTTACTAGTAGAAGTAAGGCTGTTATTGGAAACTGTTTTCAATGCTATCGGCTTTTTGATCACTTGGATCAAGATAATGAAACAGCTTTTTGGAGTCAGATATTGCAAGGTCCTCTGTCACGCTTTTTTTTAATGTGTGGATGTCTTGCATATGTAGCAGCTTTTGATCATCTGCAACCAGACGCATACTGTTAGTGTCTGCGTAAGGTTCAGAAACTTCCAAGATGGTGCAATATGAGTTAACTTGCACCTGAAACCTGTGCAGCTGTGTGCGCACAGCATGGCACCCTGTGGGTTTAGCAGCCTGGGTCTGGGCTGTCTCAGGGGTGTACGTGCTGACTGTAGGCAGTGGTCCATGACTTGTCTTGTTTTCCATTATCACCTTGTTAATTAGCCTAGATTGTCTCACAACTTCATTTGTATTAGCCAGGGTATAACAAACCTTGAGTCCTTGCCCTGAAACTACCATAAGTAATTGAGAGCTGCCTGTGTTAATATGGTAGATCATCAAAGTTTGAATGTGGTGGAGAAAAAAAACCTGAAAGTTAATCTCCATGTGATAATACCTGTATGCAGTAAATATATACTTTAGACTTATACTAAGAAACTCAATTCTCTATTTTTAAAATTTTTTTCCCAGTACAGAGGGAAGGGAAAATAGGACTTTCTATAAATGCCTAATTTGGCTAATTAACTACATATACTGTTGGAGTTTAACCTAATAATTACCCAACAATTCTGAGGTTAGGAATAGCTTCTGCTGAATAACAGCTTAATTCCTGTTTGTTTTGGGTTTTTTTAATTCTTTTCCTCCCCTCTCTAGGTACCAGTTGACAGTCCTGCAGAACCTGAAAGTACTACATTAAAAACTCAGTCAGCTTTATAAAGCTGAAAGAAGGTGACTTAGAAACGCACAAGTTTGGTTGGGTACTGAATGGTATTAAGTAGTGTAATCACTGGATCTGTGTGTATGAGTCGTAAAATGTGTTTGGTGATATTGATGGTAGTTGTGCAGTGGAAACTATGAAGGTGCCCAATTCATTTTGCCCAAGATGCAGACGGTTCACCTTTGTATGGAATATTTATTTTAATAGTTTTCAAGTTTTGCGGTTTCATTAGTAGAGAACTGTGTGAATACTCTCCACACTAGGGAGATGTACATCCAGGATGCATACTTGAAAAAATCTGGAAATCCTGAGGTACAGTCGTCATGATCAGAAGTATATAATCTTTTCACGCTCAGCCTTTGCCAGTGCATTAGAAAAGGCAGAGAAAGGTAGCTGCATAGCTGGAGGGTGTTCACAAGTTCCTTTTTCTTTTTTTTAAATGTATCTGTATTTTTAATATAAGCCAACGGTTCCTTCTGGGAAACTACCTATAGCACAAAACTGAAAACAAGAGATGACTGCAAATGTGTGTGTTTCATACTGGCATCTGACATTCCTTTTGCCTTGAAACTGCTTGACAGATATCAGAAGGCAGATAAAAAGAAAACACTGTCTTATAGGTTCATTGTAACATTTCTGGGGAGATAAAGAAAAAACACTTTTAAATACAGTAAAAAGGAGAAAGATCTTTGATATCTGAACTGTGAAGTATTTCTAGGCAATGGAACGCTATCACACAGGTTGCCTCCACAGAATATTTTGAGTGCTTTCTCAGTTAAAGTGAGAGGAGTACGTGTTTACAAAGAGCTGGTGCCTTTACTTTGTGAAGATCCTTGCCTCATCTTGAGTTTAATCAGTGCTGCTGAAGAAATTCCAGTTTGTGTGTTAAACCTCCTCTTGAGTATTTGTGGAGTATCAGAAAATGTGTTCTACCCTTTTTTTTGCATTTATTTCTCTGCATTGTGAATTGTATCATTTGTCTTGTGAAATTTTTGTGCTCATGTAACTTGTGTCTTTCTCAGTTTTTGTTAAAAGCTGCAAGGATGACTGAAAGGAAAATAATGATGTTTCACTTTGAAATATTTGTTGTTTATATCATGCAGCTTGGCTACAAAAGGAACAGACTTTGTTAACATTCACCTTGCGTTATTATATTTATCTGAATTTGGGATGTGGATTTCTCACTGCCGTGCTTCTGAAAATACTCTCCTTTACCTTGTGCTCTATCTACACCCCTACTATTACTGAAAAGTCAGACCAGAGTTAGCAGACTTTTTTGCAAACATTTAAGCTTTAGCAGTCTTTAAGCTGAGCCTGCAGGTTCAGTACCATCAATGATGGTGTCTCTTTGAGTTCCCGCAGATATCCGGAAGGTGGAATCCAACTCAGAATTTTTCATGGATTGCTACAGTTGGGTGTGGGGGACTTTTATATTCAAGATAGCCTTTTAGTATGATAAGTATTGTTAAATGCTTTTCTAGTTCTTGTTTCTCTGTAGGTTTATCATAGAATGGTTTGGGTTGGAAATGACCTCAGAGATCATCTAGTTCCAACCCCCACTGCTGTGGTAGGGACACCTCCCAGTAGACCAGGTTGCGCAAGGCCCCATTCAACCTAGTCTTGACACATCCAATATTGGGGTATCTATGACCTCCCTGGGCCACCTGTTCCATTGTCTCACCACCCTCAGAATGAAGAATTTCCTCCTAATTTCCAAATTAAATCTACCCTCTTCGAGTTTGAACTCATTACCCCTTGTCCTATCGCTGCAGGCCTTTGTAACCCCAGCCTTCTTGTAGGCTCCCTTCAAACACTGGTAGGTCGCAATAAGGTCTCCCCAGAGCCTTCTCTTCTCCAGGCTGAACAACCCCAATTCTCGCAGTCTGTCTTCACAGGAGAGGTGTTCCAGCTCTCTATCATCTTTGTAGCCCTCCTCTGGACCCTCTCCAACAGGTCCAATTCTTTTATGTAGAAAGGACCTTGGAAACTTAGCTTTCTAAATCTAGCATCTAAACTTGATGATCTTGATTTAACATGTTGTATGATAAATGCTTCAGACAGGGGAGGACTGAATGGCAATATACATCTCAGAATAAGCTAAGCATGCTTGGAACCTTTCCAAAAAGGGGACATCTCTCTTTGCCAGGTCCAGTGCTAGAGCAAATGGGCACACCTTGCTGCTCCTGGAGAGGTGAGCTCTACAAGAAGAGTCCTCTAGTGAGGTAGCAGAATATAGGAAAAGTAACTCGCAGATATTCAAACGGCAGGCAAGAGTATAGGAGTGGAAGTAGAGATGCTTTCATTATGTCAGTTCTTTACATTTAATGACTTGCTGTGATATAAGCTGCCCCATCAAGGAATATATGTGTTTTCAGCCTGAGTGAGCAAAGTGAAAGTTCCTGCATTTCGATATCTGTGGGTGGCTTTTCCCGTTGGTAAAATGATCATAATGTGCCAAAATACGTATGTTCTTTGGCAAGATACACCCAGTGTTTGTGTTCGTGGCCTGTGGTTGTCTTGGATTTCTGCTGTTGCAAAATCTTAACAAGATAATATTTTTTGCAGTTCTGGGGAAGTGTTTTCAAATGTCCAATAGAAAGTCTTTGCCAGTATCCAGAATGCTTTCTGAGTTGTACAGTACACACTGTTCAACTTCAAAGATAGAGCTTCTTTTCTTTCTTTTTAAAATTTTTAAAATTCCTTTCTTTGCTACTAGTTTGTTGTTTCTTTAGTTATATTCAGCTGATTATTGAAAAAATATTCTAGTCCTCCTGGCTCCTTATGTTTTTTTTATCTTCTGCCAAATTACTTGGCTACCCTCTGAAAAGGCCCAAACAAGATTTTGGCATGCTGGAAACCCTGCTGAGTCTCTGAAAAGAAAATATTCCTAATAATGAAGGCTTAATTACATCCTGAATTGAATACTCCCTGCCTAAAAGGAGCCTGAAAGTTGGAAACCGATTTCCATGCCATGATAAACTATTTAAATGAAAAGCTCTGTAGCAAAATAAAGAGCAAATAAAGAACAAACCACTGTTTTAGTCAATAATCTTATCTGTCTGTCAAGAAACTGAGGTTCTAGGTCATGGCAGAAATAAATTTGGGGTAGTTGGCTCTTTGGGGGTTTTTTGCTTTTAATTTTTGTTTTTAAACAAACAACATCCACCCACCAGCCCACCACCACCATCCAGTTCCATCTGGAACTGGAAATAGTGTTTCTGACTCTTAGCCTTGAGATTCTGGCTCAGCCTTCCCGTAAGAGTAGAGGTGGAGACTAGAAATCGTAACTGCTCAAAGGGGTAACTGTTTAATGACTGGAATTGCATGTCAACTATGAGAGGATGGAACGGGAAACCAGGTGAGGTGTGGCATCCCCATCCCATGCTTTTGCTTTTCGATGTGCTTTAAAGTGCTTCAAGAGGACTCCAGAGGCTGGAGGAGAACTGGTAATGGTGGGTGTAAGCGAGGGGGCTGGCCCCAAGTTCCCAGGGGCCCAGCAGGATGTGTAACTGCTGACTTTCAGCTACAAGAATCAGAGATTAGCCTTGGAAATAACTCTTGTCTTTCTTGCTTTCTTCCAGACCATGTTAAACTTTTGCTAATTTAAGTGAGAGAGACCCAGAGAATATTAGCCCATTTTTATTTAGGATTCCTAACATGGCCGTAAACCCCTCATTTCTGTGGGCTGGGTGTGAAAGTATCAGACCTGTAAGGCATAGTCTGGAATTGCTGCAATTGGGAGGAAGTCTCTTGTTTCAGAGGCAGTCACTGGAGTGTATAATTAGAGCTGCCAGGCCACGTTGCCTAATGAAAAAATGCTTCTTGAGAAATCTTGAGGCTATCTAGTGCATCTACAACCAAGTGAAATTGGGTTAAGCGATAAGTGTTTATTGCTTTCGTTTTCTGTTCTGTGAAGTCATGAGCTTTCCTGTGTGAATGGGAAGGTGTGACCTTTTCAGTTGCTGTCTTTCAATATACACAACCTTGTTAAGTGTAACAGGCTGCTAATGACTTAGAGACCACAAGCTAAGTTATTGCATCCCATGTGATTTCCGCACCACCACCATTTGGTCTGAAGTCTGGGAAGAGGGAGAAGTGATGTTAATGCATGAACTAGAATGAATTAACAAAAAAATACTCCTAGGAGAAATGTATTTTCATGTAAGACCCATGTTATTTACTGCTTATGTCTTTGTTCTTCTCATGAAGATAGCAAATATTTTTGCTGTAATATTTTGGTTTTTGTTAGTGTCCGGTTCTTTGTTTCAAGAGAAAATTAAAGACTCCTTATGAATATTCCAGTTGCAATATTGTACATATATGTACATGTGGGTGACATCATTTCTTACCGTTATATGTTCCTAATAAAGTGTTTAATGTGTAACCTGATTGGAGGCAAGATTACCATTTTTGACAGCTATTGATACAGCTGATGGTCTAAAAATGATTCATTTTTTTTCCTTAGAAGCTGCCATTTAATGAAGGAAAATTTTACAAGTGAATGATAAACGGTATCCTTAATTAAATGTGCATGCACGTGTATATGCAGAGTGCATATGTGGGGTATATAAATGTGTCCTACACAAGAGTATTGGCTTACAGAGAAATTTTCTCAGGGCATGAAATTAAAGTAGTAGAATAAGTAGTTGAGTTGCACTGCTCTCGCACAGTGATTTCTCCTCCTTTGCGCTGGAAAAGGTCTGTGAGGAAAAGAAAGTGCGGTGAACCCCTGAAGCAGAGCAATCCAAAGGCAGCTCCTTAAGGGTAGTGCAAATATTATTTTAATAAAGCACCCAGCTGTAGAGAGATTATCTGGGGAGGGAGAGTAGAATTGCTTCTTAGAGAGGACAGAGTGAGACATTACATTTGGTTATGGCCCAGCTTTTGGTTCTAAAACTGGACTTGTCTTTGGTGGGAGCACAGTAGGAGCTTTGTGAACACTCTGCAAGGGTTCTGTCACTTACCTGGCTCACATCTGATGTACGGGGCTAAACACCTGAGGGTAAGTTTGAGGAACCTGATTCAAAAAAACTAGAGTCACTGTAAGAAGAAAATGTTTTGGGTTTGCTTTCTTTTTTTAAATCTCCCTTCTCCACAAAACTGGGATTATCTCTGAGTTTTATTTTTGTATAAGTGATTCTTCACAGAAGGAGGCTGCAGGTGCTGCAGAGCACAAGAAACAAGCCTTTTATCATAAAACAACGCTGACATCCAGGTCAGCAGTGGGCTGCACTTTCAGATGGGCCCTTCATTTTACAACCAGGACTATGGGATCATATTTCTCTTACAGTATTTATGGAAGCTGCAGGCTATATCCCCCGTCAGCATTGCAATTTAAACATTCCCACAGCTAGGAAGGAACACTCACAGCAAATTATTATTGCCTTGAAGTTCGTTGGTTTTGGGTTTGGTTGGTTTGTTGTTTTTTTTTTTGCAGATACTCAAGTCTTTCTTGAAAGAAAACAGCAGAAACATCATCATGTAAGTGGGAGATGTGAAGCCATCCTGACTATGATTAGGTAGTTGTTTCTATAGTTGGGAGGAGGCCCTGTGTATCCAAGCTAACAAGTGTTGCCCCTTCCAGAAAGTGATGTGCGTGGCTAAAATAGGCAGGTGGCTAAAATCCAGCTGCTTCCTAGGCTGGAAAGGTTTCTTGGAAGCCTGCTGGATTTCCTTCTGGCTGTGCTTCAAAATGTTCTTCAAAATGTGCTTCAAAACCTGACCATGTTCTAAATCAAGATTTATATCTTCAGGTAAACAACATATTTCAGAAGACTTAACAGTAATATCCTTGAACTTTGTAGAAAGGACTTCAGTAGGTATGTTGCAGTAAAAAACAAGGCAAAGTACTGGCAATAGTTAGGCATAGTTACTGATTGCACTGGAACAGGCTCCCCAGAGATGTTGTGGAGTCTCCTTCTCTGGAGATGTTCAGGACCCATCTGGATGCGTTCCTGTGCAACCTGCACTAGATGCTATGGTCCTGCTTGGCAGGGGGTTGGACTTGATGATCTCCAGAGGTCCCTTCCAACCCCTAACATTCTATGATTCTATGATTTGTGAGTAACTATGTGTGTATATTTGTGAGCCACTGGCTAATACCTGCTTAGTATCAGATGTGGTCAGAATTCAGCCTTTAGGATGCTGATTTCCAGTGTTTTCTCAATAAACTGCTTCTGCCTGTAAGAATGCTTAGTCCCTTAAAAGAGGTTATAAATAATATCTGAAGGGCATTGTCAGCATTGCGGTCTTGTGTTACAGGTTCTAGAAACAGATACAAGACACTACAAAGCCCATGCAGACAGAAAACTATCATGGAGACTATTCTCTGTTAAGAAAATCTGGTTAAAGATGCTTCACGTGAGCCCAGAAGTGCTGGTGCTGTGGCTGCAGCTCCACAGGTCAGAGTTCGTCAGCTTGGTAGATGAGGCAGTGAACATGCTTCCTAGTGAACTGATTTTGGAAAATGGGAAGGTGTAATTAGAAGCCAACTTTTTCCATGCGTAGGTGACTTTTGTTTATGATGTCTGTTTTATCACTGAAAGAGCAATTTCTTACTGTTTTGTCTATGTTTTACCTGTGCTTGTGTGTGCATCCTGAAAAATACCTTTTACAAGCCATGTGAAGAAGCATGTAGGATGAAACTCAAATAAAATATTGGCATTATTGGACACAACAGCTGGAAAGAAATGTTTTGCCTGAGTAAGACAAGTAAACCTACTGAGAGAGAATAGGATATCTGGATGAGAGTTTAGTTCTCTATCTAGTTATTCCTTAATGGAGAAATTGGCTTTTATCCTAGAAAATTATTTTGAAAGTTTTTCTTCAACTGACTTGCAGGAGCAAAGTTGAACTTTAGGTATGTCATAATGCATCTGCTTGGCTTTCAGAAATCAGGTAGGGAACTACCAAACCAAAGTTCTTGGTGAGCAGCATGACTTAGGGATGTCAGGGGCTAACCCTGTTCTTAGAGCACTGTGAAAGTTGCTGGGGAAGATTCCGGGAAAGTATTCAAGGCTTCAGAAGTTTTCCTAACCTGCACTAGGCTGAACCAGAATCTTTCCAATTTCTTCTTTCAGAATGGGACAGTCCTGAGGTTCCTCAGATGGTGGTCGCTAGTTTGGATAAGGTAGAAGAGAGACTGCAGATGAATGCAAAGTTAGTTATTCTTCAGAAATCAAATTGTCCAGCCTGCTGACAAGTAAAAAATAAACGAGTACAGTTTCTAAGCCTGTACGTACTGTTTTCTCCATTAATTCCTGGGAGGTAATTTGATTTCTTCAGAATAATTCATTAGCCGACTCTAAACAATGCTACAGGTGTTAGACAAGATGTACATCCTGTGCTGAATGAAGAGGCATTGTCCTGCTAGAGTGTGAGAATGATTAGCTGTCTGCATGGGACTTAAATCTGTGTATCTTGTGCTCCCAGAGACCAAGTGAAATTCACTTAGGAACCTAATGCTAAAAGCCTAAAACTCAGAAGCTAATGCCTAAGGCAAAAAATCTGCTGCTTTCTCATCTTGTCACTGCTCCACAGAAGCTTCAAAAGAGTGGAAGAGCACTTGGAAACTCAGAAGTTCGACAAAGTTACCCAAACTAGACTCTTCCTAAGTGAGATGTGGAGGTCTTCTCTGTCCTCTCTGTGACTTTCCTCTGATTTAGTACTCCATCTGTTCAGGCTTGAGCTGTGAGAATCTCATGAGGGTTGAAATGTCCATGGGCATGAAGAGGACACAGGATTATGGAGCCTCCTTGAAGTCTGAAGCTTGAGTGGTCACACAATGCCCCTGGGGCAGAACACTGCCTTCCAGAGACACTTGAAGTGATGCTTCAGATCGAAAACTGTTTGATGAAATATCAGTGTTGTGATGATACCTTGTGGTGCCATGGCATTGAGAACAGTGTATCACACATTTCTCTCTGCGGATTTCACACAGCACTTAAATTCAAGGGCTTGTGGTTTCTGGGCTTGTGACATGATCTGTTGCTAAATTTAATCACTTTTTTTCTGTCCACTTTTGAGTAGTGCTGGACAGCCGATGCATTTGAGGAACTTCAGTACGTAAGGATGATGTTTGTTTGGAGCACTTCCTAGCCAGCATCATGCCATTCCTAGAGGGGACAGGGTAACCCGTAACAGAACTACATTGCTTAATGGATTTATAAACAGCACCAACAATTGTGCTTCTAATCTTAAGCAGGCAAGGGTTTTTATTGTTGTATGCTCCTCTCTGCGTGCAGGCGGGGATGACTCGGGTGCTCACTTGGCAGTGGAGGGAAGTCCTGACTCACCTTTGGCCACTGCTGGCAGCTCCCCTGTGACAAGGGCCACGGGTGATGACGATAGCTGAAAAGAGATCTTGTTTCTAGTAGCAGGTGATTTTTTTTAGCCACTGCCTTTACTGCCTGTACTTTTATATGCAGTTCCCTTGGAAAAAAGTGATTGTGCTGGATAGTTTACCCTCTGACTAAAGGTTAAAGAAGCAGCAATTTGTCCAGAACAGATGGATTGCTGAGATTTATGGAAGGTTACATTAGTGTTTGCATATTTTTATAAGCAGAGCTTGCTGTGGAGACCAAATCTTGTGATATGCCAGTAAGTAAGATCTTCGCAGCAAACTATTGACGTACATATTTTTGCAAGCCACAGCAATGTTTGAGACTGAAACTGCGGAACAAGACAGAAGGAGTAAGGCAGGCTAACGGGGACACTGATGTCATACCGCTCAGAAACAAGTTTTATCTGTATCTGATGCTATCAGCTGTAGATCGGAGTGAGGTGACTGCAGTGAGTACAGAAGAGGGAGGACTTTTTCACTGCCAGCAATGGTTCAGGCCAAGTAGGACATGCCGACCTGCAATGGGGGTGGAAAGAGAAAACTTGCAAACCACTTTTGGGGAAGGTCTGATTTATAAGCTTTTCCTGCCACTTTGATTCTTTTAAATGCTGGAAATCCTGCCTGTTGGATTAGGCTGAGATCAACTGGAGACCAGTTAAACAAACCCATCTAAAATAAACACTGTAATGATTTGCTGCAGTAGGATTAATGTACGAGGCCCTGGACTTGCTCAGGCAGAAATCAGAATATATTGCTGATGTTCTTCATTGCTAAAGCCAAAGCAGCTGAAGGCTGTTTTTTCTGCTAGACCATTGCAAAATAAACAGTGCGTTAAAGAGTTTCCAGAGGCGGCTACCTTGGGGAAGGCTCCAAGGAAGCACACCCTCAAGCATTCCTTTTATAGCTTGCTTGCTTTTTTTTCAAGTCTGCTTTACATATTTATTTTCCCAATGATCGTATTGATGAATACATAAAGTTGTCGTTCTCAGTGGTTACGCAAATCACTCCTGCAAACTTGCATCAAGAGCCATTCCCATATTACCATGGTTACATCCTTATCACAGTTTAACCTTGCATTTCATTACTAAACAAATCTCACTCCAGCATAACTTCCAGTTTAGGAAAAAGCCCTAAACAAACAAGTTTTATTTTCCTTCTCGAGGAACAAACGAGGTCACCAAGGTCTTTTCAGGAGACTTTTCAGGGGCTAATATTTGCATAGCAATAATGCAATTCACTTAGGGCAGGCAAACTTTTTTTGACCCATGTTTTCCTGCTTCCCTTCTGCAACACTGAAGCATCTTTGTAGGATTAACCATGTCAGGCTGCTGCTGCTTTTCTGGCCATACAGCAGTTCCTAGATTCAGAAAAGGCAATTAAGATCACTGAGCATGGCTTCAGCAGAACAGTGTGCCCACGCTGGGGACACTTTGTAAGGTACCCAGGCTTCTGGCTTTTGCACTGACCGCTGCCAGCTGGAGGTACTGGGCATATTTCCTGCTCCACTAGTAACCAACTTGTATTTTGTATGTTCGGTGGTGGTGTGGGGACCTTCAGTCAGTGCAGAGCGATTAGCATCCACTTTTGCTGGCCTGGGTAACAGCACAGGTCCAGATCTATCACGCTGCCACTGATTTGCATCTGTCTGATGGAAGGAGAGATGAAAAGATAAATTGTCAAGCTTTTGCCCAGGTGCTGTAAAACACTTCCTTGGCTATTGCTTCCCAGCTCACCTTGGATGGCACCGCTTCTTGCAGAAGAGAAAATCTTGCAGATTTTATCACCCATTCTTGCAGAAAAGCAAACCTCAGCTGTTCCTAGTGGGGCTGGAACAATGTGAGTGGTGTCTCCTGCCCCTGCCGTGAGTGGGTTGCCGAGCCAGCTGCCTGTTTACAGAGGCACCAAAGCAAATTCCCCAGGAGCAGCTTTTTGGCATGGCTGTGGCACTGAAAAGGGTGCTGGTGTGGGCTGGGACCAGGGGAACCACCGCAGGGCCTGGGCCAGAGGGATCGGCAGGCTGGACTGAAGGGCAAGGATGGCCGGGCAGGGGCAATGTGCCAACCAGCCCATCTTTTGCTGCAGTGCTGCTGCCAGTCTCGCTCCACCCCTGGGTTTGGTGCTTCACTTGTGTGCCCTGGCAGCACAGAGCACCATTCCTGTTCACAGTGAGAAGTATTTTAACATGAGTCTGTTGATAGCTGGGGTAGGGCAGGGCTTTACTGAGATCTTACAGAAGGCTGGAGCCGTGCTGACAGAGGACCTGTAGTGGAGAAAACCACTGAATTTGAAAGCAACAGATAGGAGCATGAGCTGTGCACGAGACCTCCCAGGCACTTACTACACCAGTGATCCTTTCCCCAGCTTGGCAGTTGGGCTGGAGCTGCTGGCCAGGGAAGCCTTCTCCTGCTTGCTCCAAGCACCTGCACCAAGCCAGCAAGAAGGGCAGCTTGGAGCATAATAGAGGAAGTGTTTTCCCAAAGAAACACATAAATTAGCTGCCTCTGTGTTTGTGGAGTACCACAAGGCAGTGAAGATTTGCTATGTGGCAGGGCTGAATTTGTCATTGTGTGCAAGAAGATGCTTGCTGGGGAAGGGGCTAGTGGGGCTTCTTGAGGGGGTGTGGAGGTGATGCTTCTGGAGAAGAAATCTTGGAAAAAGTGTTGGTGCTGTTATCACCTTGCTGCCATGGTGCAATTAAGAGCTATTAATTTTCCCACAGTTGGTTGTGTAATTGCGCTGCAGGGCCTTTTGAATGCTGCATTTAAATTAGTCTGCAATTGGAAATAATGAAGGTTAAAACCCTCTTACATGATTTTATGATCAAATTAGTTCCTTTGACCCAGAAAGCAGCTGGGGTAGCAACAAGCGCCACGTTAGTAACAGGACTGTAGGTCTGAGGTGTTACTCAGAGCTAGCTTTAGAAAGGCAAAGTGGCTGGATTTCAAAATCAAAAGGCTTTGGCATGCTGGAGCAGAGGCTGGGCCTGGGTGCAAGGAGAAGGGCAGCACCCCCAGGGTGGAGGGAGAGCTGCAAACAGAACAGGGAATGAGGCAGCTCTGCTGAGGTGGTCCCACAAGGTGAAAGCCATCGGACGCTGGGGGGATGCAGGAGGGCACGCTGCATATCCCACCCTGCTCTTACCTATCTCAAACATCTGTTCATAATACCAGGGAGGGCTTAGGCTAAACCGAGGCAGCATTCTTCTATTATTACTCTTAATTTGTAGCTGGGAAGAGGGCAATTAAGGCTTTTGCTTAGCTGTAGGGACTTTGGAACTCTGCTTTTATCTCCTTAGGCTGTTGTTTCAAAGTTGCTATTAGCTTCAGGACCTCAGCTAACTTCTGCTCCTCCTGTCCAGCCCACAGCTGGCCTTGGACACACTGGCTGGCCTCTGGGAGTTCAATTTGTCCCTCTTCAGCCTGAGTACCAAGCAGGAGCTAGTAAGATTTTTTTTTCTTTTTTTTTTTTTTTTCCCCCCTTTGATTCTGATCAGAAAGTGTCTGAGTACTGCATAGAGCTGTTACACACAGTGCTGTAGTGTCCCAACCTTGCTGTGTCCATCACCTGTCTGGCCAGGGACAGTCCTTCTTTCTGGTGCAGAGCATGCCCTGGCATGGTGGAATCAGAAGGCTTTGAACTGCAAAGCATGTAGCATCATTCTGGTCTTCCCTCTTTCAGGGTGGCTAAGAAGTGGGTAGGTGTAGGAAAGTATGATCTGAGGGTTCTTGGCTGCTCTGGGCAGCGGAGCAGCACTGAGCAAGGCTGTGGCAGCCATGGTTGCCTGTTCCAACAGCGAACAAGGCTCTAGGACATACGTGACTGCCAGCTTGTGTATCAGCATCCTTGGTGATGACTTTCCACTCTGCAATGCCAGCACTCCAGGCTCTGTCACATGCAGCGTGCCCCTGGGCTGCTCACACATGGCTGCCACCACCTGCACAGTCCCACTAGTCCTAAGGTCCATGTCTGAATGATTTTCAAGCTTCACCCTGACTCTGCTCCATCCGACTTGCAGACTTCCTCAGCCTCCTTTGCCTCGCACTGCCTTGAGTGAGCCTCCCTCTGCTCCTTGAGAGCCCTCTCCTCCATGGCTGCAGCCATCTGCCGCCTCTCTGGGCCTCTGTGCTTCATCAGCTCCCATCTGGAGCTCATCTCTGTGCTCTCACACGTTGCTGATGTGCAGCCTCATCTGCACTCCAGAAGGAGAGAGGGGCTGCACTTCCCCTGGGATCCTGCTCCAAAGCCCAGTGTGGGAGGGTGTGCGCAGATCGCCTCTGGCAGGCACGGGGACACATTTGCCCTCCAGTTGCAGTGGTTACCTGATCATTAGGGAAATGCAGAACATAGCAGAGAGGGTGAAGACTCCGCAGCAGCTCTAAACGCACTCTGACCTTTCCTCCTTTCCCCTAGATTGCATCACCATTTGCACACTGAGCCCCCACATTTAGCCCAGGGGGCTCCCTAGAACAAAGTCTCCTGGGCTGAAGGCTGACACTGGGCAAGCTGTGTAAGCCAGAGCCCTTGGCTTGCCTTAGCTGGTGGAACAGCCTTTCTCTGGCCTCCCTTATGTTAAAGCTCCTGATGAGATTCAGGCATACCATGCGGCCAGGACACGGCAGGGAAGATTACTGGTAGGACTCGAAGAGATGTCAGCTCCTGTGGAGAGTGATTAGCAGCTCCGCATACAGCCGTGGCTCCCGAGAGCCTTCAGGAAGCTGATTAAGGGCACTGGAGAGATTTGTTTATGGTGAGAGAGGAAAATCAGGACTTGCAGCTGCTGAGGAGATGCACAGGTACGTGCCCAGCCTGGCTGGGAGCAGGGGAGATCCGAGTGGTGGTGGTATCGAGTGGATAGGCAGGGGATGGGAGCAACATTTTTCAGCCTAGTATTTATTTCTGATGTGGAGTCACCTCTAGCTCTAGGAGTTGGATAGGTTGACACTGCTGTGCTTGATTTAAAACGCTAAAAATCTCCGCCGAGCATGGAAACGAGCAGCAGGGAACTGAGCCAAGTGGTGGAGATGGCAGCAGCAGCCAGAGAGGTGTCTGCCCCGGAGGTGCTGCAAGGCCACAGATGCAGCTGGCCGAAGCCCTGGGGCAGACAGGTTCCCTCCCCATCGCTCTCACCCACAGCTCCATCTCGCTGGGCACAGGCAGAGGAGCAGGCGCCCTTGTTTCTGTGGTGTTAGCTGTGCGCGCAGACACGCGAGACAGGAACCTCTGACTAACGCAGGGGGTCGAGGCAAGACAAGACTTCGCTGCTGCGTGTACCCCTGCGTCACGGGCTGTGCTCCGGGTCATGGGCCGCTCACCCGGCCCTCGGGCGGCAAAACACGCGGAGAAAGGCCGCGCTGCGACCACCCTCCCTCGTACTCAGGGGTCGGCACCTAGCGCTCCTACTACCAGAGCAGGAAATACTCCTTTGGAGGACAGCACCACCCCGTGAGCCCTCCCGTGGCACAGCGATGCTGCGGGCTGCGATGCGACCGCAGCCACTCGCCCCTGGGGCGGGACTCCCCCGGGTCCCCCCGCACAGAAGAGCCCCGGAGCCTTTCTCAGCAGCTCCTCCTTTAAGCTGGGATCTCGCTGCCAGCACCGTGGCGGCGCAACGGTGAACAACGACTTGTCCGGCTCCTGTTAGAAGAGCGGAGCCGCCCAGCGCCCGCCGAGGACGAGTCTGACCCTCCGGCGGCGGGGACCGGGACGGCCCAGCCGCAGCCCCAC
>VZZY01015302.1:1125576-1177158 GCA_013400335.1 Eurystomus gularis
CGGAGGGTGCCGCGCCGCAGCCTGAGGATGCTCCGGCCCCTGCCGGGGAAGGCTGGAGCGGCCGCGGCTTGGGAATGCGCGACGGGGCGTGGGGTGTGCGCGGCGGGATGGCCGGGAGTCTTTTGGGAAACAAGCAGACAGAAAACTACTGCTTTATCCTGGGGAGGAGGGAGCGGAAAACAAGCACGAAAAGGAATCTTCAGGGAGTGGATGAAGCGCTTTGTGCCGTTTAAAGCACATCTTGCCCGGCTCCTTGGAACGCAGGCGTTTCCTAAAGCGCAGCCTTGCTCCGGAGGTGTAACAAGGGATTTAAAACTCAGACGTTTCATTTCCAGTACATGGAGAGATTCCAAGCGCTTTTGTCTTGCACGTTCCTCAGTACAAGCTCCAAACAGCTCTGCCCTGCCCAACCCAAGTCTTTTTTCCCCCCAGCCAGCAAATAAAACGTGGTAGCCTGCCGATGTTCCAAGGCTTCTCACCACTGCGCTGCATTACTGATCACCGGGTCTTTAACGCTGTCGGCTTCGGCCGACTTTGAGCTTGATTCGCTCCTCCCACCAAGCAGCATTAATCTGAGCTGACCGCTGAAGCCAGTGTGGATTCGGACCCCCCTGTGTGCTGGGGTGAGGTCTTTGGGCTGGTGTTGTCACGGTGCAGGTTCTCAGTGATAGGGGTTGCTTGTTCTTCGCGTGGGGTAGAAAGGAAAAATCCTATGCACGGAGAAGTTGGGAGTATATTGAGTAGGGCTGTATTGCAAAGGCGCTTGTTGAGATGCAGGCTGAAAAAGCCTTTTATTTCTTCTGCAGTGTTTAGTTCAGCAAAGTGCAAAAGGGGCAGCCTCTTTCTCTCTGTTCCCCTCCTTCCCTTGTGCTGGCACCAGGCTTTATTTGGATGGGGGAGCAGATTCCGCTAAAGAAGAGTCTGGTTATGCTGAGCTTGTTTGCGGTTCATTGGTGTAGTTCATCTCATGCTTGCAGAAGCGCTTGAAGTAGAATTGAAGGGTCAGGGAGAGGGCAGAACTTCTCATTTCAGCAGCAAGACCAGCTTACATTCATCTAAACGGCCTGCAGATCTGTTTGGCATTAAGAGACGGCAAAGCACATGCTCAACTCAATTTCCTTCCTTTACTTCCCAGCTCCAAAGCACGTAACTTTTAGTGGTTATACCCATAGTGACTGACAAAGCATCTGGTGAGAGACGTGCTAGTGGCTCCAATGTGCTGACAAACTGCCTGCCTGGGAGCCCCAGAGAGCATCGCCCACATCCTCTTCCTCAGTGCAGAAGCACGAGGCTGACTCGGTGTGGCATGTGCTGAAGATGGGTAGAAGGAAAAATGCTTTGAAATCTGCTTGGCTAAGTCATTTGATGTTGGTTACTAGTTGCTCATGAGTGGAGTATGCTGTAAGAGTTGTGCTCAGTGTTCCCCCAGCACTGGCAGCAAACTCCTTGTTGCAGTGATTAACTTCAAAGGCAGAAGGGCCTGGTGTGCCCTGTGACAAACTATCTCTTGCTGGCTAAGCCTGGGACATCTGGGGTTGGAGGGTAGTCTGAGGCTCACCAGGTCCTTAAGGCCAACACAGCTCAGGTGAGCAGATGGTTAGGAGCAGGTTTGTTTGCTACAAAGTGGTAGTAGGTTGATAAATTTGTGATGGCAATTTCTGGGTCAGAGTAGGAATGTGAGGGGAGAGTTGTCCCTTAAGTGATGGTACAGCTATTTTAATTGGCTTGTGCTGCTGGGTATGTGGCACCCTGCAAAAGACCAGGTAGCACTAATCGGAAGTGAGGAGAGAAACTTGTGCCTGTTAGTAGATGTTTTGTAATCTGCTTGCATTGGTAGTTGGCGGAGGCTGAGCAAGTGGTGTGTGCAACTGCTCCATTTTTGCATGTGATCTGTTCTTAATCCCTAGTGATGGGAGGGAGTTTTCATCCCCTCCCCAAGAAGCTCCACTTGATTGCTCTAATCATCTTGGTATTAGTCTCAGCAATCATACATGCAGAGCGGTGAGTAGCTTCTTACTGTACTGGCAAGGTTGTCCTTACTGGAATAAATGCAAACCGCAGGGGTGTGGGTCTGCATCTCTCCCAGGCAGAAGAGTCCCCACAAAAATCCAGCTTGTCTGCAAGGGGGGCACTTTCAGAACCTGAGGGGTCCCTTGTTTGCATCCGCCACCTCTGGCTTTCAGCTTGACCTCTGGGAAAGGTGCAGGCTCCCAGTTTGAAAGGGCTGTGCAATCCTTATGTGGTCTGTGATCTTGGAGATACCTGTAGATGCTAATGAATTAAACATCTCAGCAACTTTGAGGGCTTTGACCTGCCAGCTTCATCTGCACAGAGTAACAGCATAGTTGCAGGGCGAGCTAGCAGAAAGAGTTTTCTAGTCATTAAATAAGACACAGTGGAGTCAGGCAAGATGAGTTTCGCACAGGATGTCTGTGGTGAACCGAGGCTACAGAGTTTCCAGCCACAGGATGATAGTGTCCAGCTCTGCCACAGCGCTGCACTGCAGCGGCTCTGCTAGCTCTGGGGCTGCCATTGCTTGGAAGTACTACACAGGGTCAAGGCCTTTCATCTGCCTGGTCTCTGAATTTCGCTTGCTTTATGAATTCATGGTCTGTAGTGCTGTGTCCGCATTTCCTCTTGGCAGCTCTGGCCTCCCCCTACAAACCCTCACTGGCTCCTCGCTGCTGCACTGGGATGTGCACTGGTTGCTGGAGGGCTGCAACCTCAACCACGACAACATCATGCTTTCCTTCACTTGTGCTGTCATGCAGCCCTGGCTTTTGCTCTGTGCTGGCTGGGTGCCCAGGATCAGCGCTCCTGCAGCCGGGGCAGGAATCTCAGGGGGGAAAAAAAGGGGTTTGTGTGGAGGGAGTGGCAGGTGTCTGTCCACCACCTGGCAGCATGGTGCTGTGTACTGCGCACCTGGCACTGGAAAGAGGAGAGCATTGCACCCTTATGCACCGGGGAAGACCAATGGCCACTTCTCTCTCATGGCCGGACATCTGGAAGGGCTTGGGCCTCCTTGCTTGGCATGCCTGCCGAGGTAACTTTACAGACAGGTGATGGGATATGCGTCAGCTGTTGGGAAAACCCTGGTTCTCTTTACCTGAGTGGCTGACATCATCCTCCTCAGAGGAGGGGCTCTACCTTGGAGACTGGGAAGCACTGCACTTGGAGGTCCAAACTCCACCCCTATGGTGAGGGTGGCCATTGTGGTTTACAGTAAGGGCTGCATCCATCCATGCTGGTGCAGTCCCTATGGGATGCTGTCCTGTCCTGCAACTGGGTGATGGCAGGGGCCTCCGTTTTGTGGAGGGCTGGGAAAGGGGTGCTGTCCCCCCAGCCACTCTGCATCAGCCGAGCCTCTTACTGGCTGGGGCTCCTGTTGCCTTGGCATGTCGTGTTGTGTAAGTGCAATGTGTGCACCTAGAGCTTCTTTCTCTGTGAAGAAAATGGAGTGTTTATACCAGAGCAGAAATGACTGTCCCTGGAAGCATTTGACAGGCCTGCCTTAATTCCCTCTTTCAGCTGATTGCTGCTCCTGAAACTCGAGCCCCTGGTGCATTTGTGTCCAGGCCTGCCTTAGTGCCGGGAGGGACAGGTGGATAACTCATCCAGACCAAAGGGGCTGAGGGCAGAAGGAACTTGTGAAACCAAAAAATTGCCTCTAATGAAGAGCTTAGGTGTGGAAATTGTGATTAAGAAGCGCTAATGAGTCTAACTCCCACTTGTGAGGAGAGAGAACCCGTGGGCATGCCAGTTGTCTCCCGTGCGGTGCTGGGAATGGCGGCAGCGAGCTGGGGGCCTGGCCATCTGTCTGCTTGCCACGGAAAATGCGTTTCTCTGTGCCAGTAAAGTAGGAGTCTCTATTTTAGTTTTCTCACTTCCCCGAGGTGTATTTACTACTTGACTGTAGTAACTAGCTACATGTAGTAAATGCTGGGTTGTGATCATTTTGGAATGATCGGCGCTCACTGAAAGCAAACACGCAATCCCTCCAGCTTAGTGAAGGTGGGAATTGGAGAGGGAAGTCTTGTGTGGCAGAGATGGCCCCATACTGTCTGAACTTGCTTTTCTTATTTGTAATCACTGATTTGAAGTGTATTTAGAACAGCGCTATCTCACTTTATGATCTTCAAACTATTGTAACAATGTTGTGGGCCCGCAGATGCCACGCTCTTTCCTTTGCACTGTGTGTCAGGCTGTCCAAGATGCTGGTTCCTGAATTTGGGTCCACATTAATATTTAAACAAACTGTTTCCTTCACTATGAGAATTGTACTGAATTCTTTTTAGCCACGCTGCCCACTTTTAACCTGCACTGACTACCTATTTTACAGTCTCATCCCTAAAATAAGGGGGCTTGGGATAAGGCCATGCCCCTTTCCTGCATGGTTACAGGCTCAGGAGCCACACAGCTGTGAGGATTAAATATGGATTGAGGGCCCAGCTTCTTAAAGTGCTTAGGCACGAGCAGATGTCTGATGAGATTTTGGAAAAATCTCATTACGTTGCTAGTCTATATCTTTAAGTGTCTTAATATCATTAAATATCTGGGTCCCAGGTGGTCATCTAGGTACCGCGGGCTCCCTGCCCCACAGTTGTGCCACTGACATGCAGCAGATGGAAAGTTATGCAGCCTGGGATATCCTTGTCTCCTTTTATCTTTCTCTTGTGGTAGAGGAAAGAAAAAATTAGACTTGAAATGGTTTCCTGGGGGAGGGAGGACAGCAGAGCCAGCACTGGGACTCTGCTTACCCAAACTGCCCTGTGCTAGAGGGCAAAAATGGG
Organism: Eurystomus gularis; assembly: GCA_013400335.1. Taxonomy (NCBI): domain Eukaryota; kingdom Metazoa; phylum Chordata; class Aves; order Coraciiformes; family Coraciidae; genus Eurystomus; species Eurystomus gularis. The sequence goes on from VZZY01015302.1 coordinate 1,130,367, forward strand.
AAACGTTGGCCTTCTGCACTGGACTGCCCACCCATATAGGCTAGAGTTTGAGGGATGGCAGTGGCAATGACAAGCAGCTTGCTGTGGCGGGGGACTGCCCTGGCCTCTCTATGCCAGCAGAGATGGGGCTGGCTCTGGTGCATGGGCAGCTCCCGTTGGCAGCAGGATGACTTTGCCTGATGCTTGAGTTCACATGGGGTTTAAGCCATCTGTGCTGCCGCGCTGCATTGCACTAAGCACGTGGCACTGCCCAAGTAAATCACTTACCTGCTCTGCAGGGAGCAGTAACTGTCTAACCTCTTTATCTTTTTGTTTGTGTGTCCAGCCCTCAGTGCCACCGGTGCCCAACTACAAGCTCTCCATGTCAATCCCAGAATGGCTTCAGGCGATACAGAACTACATGAAGATGCTGCAGTATCCTTTTCCAGCACATGACCACCAGAGAGAAGGCTGACTTGTGCCCAGGCGTGAATTAACAGGGCTTTACCAAAGCACTAGCTAGTCAGGAGGGCTTGAGATCATTCAGGAGTGAAAGGAGGCCTCTAAGAATTTGTGATAGTACCTGCAGCACTGAGCTTGTCACAGCAATCCTCTGGGAGATGTAATTAACTTTGAGTGATACTGAAGAATTTAACTGAAGTGATGTTGGTGGGAGTAGAAATGATTATTTTGAAGTTGGTTTATGAGGGTATTATGATCAGATTGTAATGCCTGGAGAAATAATATGGCATCTTGTCGTAAAGCAACAGAAGGAGGGGTGATGTTGTGACAAACCCTTTCTCCCGCTGGCCTGGCAGCCGCTGTGGGCTCCCTGAGGGCTGCCTAGATGCTCAGCTTGCAGGGAGTGCTTGTCATTGGGGTGGGGGCCACAAGCAGCTGTCCTGACCTTGAGGTAGGTGGGCTTGCCCTTGATACAGGAACTGACCAAAGGGATCCTCCGTTTCAGATGTTCTACCATGTTTGGGCAGTTCATTAGAGTTGTACACATCTATCCAGCCTCCCTGTCGCTGCCCCATGCCTAATACCTGACTATTTCCATCGCTAACAGATGTTGGAGGAGACAGTTGCTGGCTCAGATGCTGCTCTTCTCTCTGTTTACTTTTTTCCTAAACTCTCCCTTATGTGTGTGGGGGGAAGCAGTGGGGATAAGGAATGGATTTAAAGTCCTGGTAAGGATTAAGAAAGGATATGGGTGGCAGCTGGAAGAGCGTCCAAAAATAGCAGGCATGGTTAGCCTGCTGGGGAGTTGTGGTTGGGATCAAGGTGGCAGCTGGGGTTGGAGCCCCAGCAGCTGCGGTGGGGAGGGAGGTTGGGGCCAGCCTACTCTGCAGGGGGGTGGTGCATTTCTTGTGTGCATGTCGGCCACTTGGGCAGGACAAGAAGCTTGCCCCGCGGTGAGGTTGTGAGAGAGAGGAGACCATGTCACACAGAGCTCCAAAAACTGTATTACTCCCCCCTGCACCCCCCCCCCCTCCCTGCCTAGTGTTTTTGAGATCCTGCATTCTGTTCTTTAGCAAGATCAGGCCTCAGACATGGTGTTTGGATCTGTACTCAGAAAAGTTTCAAAGTGGGCTGGAGAACAGGGCCTGGGCTACCTTTAAGGGCTAGAAGAGGCTGTCTGCTTTGTTCAGAGCACTCTGAAAGGGCCTCATGAATTAGGTGATAAAGGCAGGAGGGAAGCAAAGCCTTGTTTCTAGAGAACTCTGAACTCTAACTGAAGTCAGTTCAGAGCATCCTGGTGTGAGCTGGAGTTTTTATTTAGACCATGGCTATATAGCCAGCAGCTCTGCTATTTATGCCTCACAACGTCTCCTTTGCCTCCATGGGGTCATCTGTTTCTGCCCTGGTATCACCACCACAATTTTGCTGGTGTGAATGTTCTTATGGCTATGTTGAGAACTAGGCTGGGGAACAGATTCAACTGGAAAAATAACCTAGCAAAAGTAAGTGAATGATGTGTGTGTGTTTTTAAATTTTTTTTTAAAAGGTACTGGACAGATTGGTTTCCTGATCTGATTTACTGTATCATTGCTTGAGCAGTGATGCTCAAGGAGCAGAGGAGAGGCTGCTTTTGGTGATGCTGCTGCTGCATGGAAGTTTGTGCTCCTAGGCAAGTGGTGCTGAGGTTTGGTTGATGGGAGACTGCTGGCATCCTTTGTGATGAACTTTTCTCCTATGCTCATAGTGTTAACTAATGCTCTTGAGTTGCACTTTGCTGGATATTTCCATTTCATTTTTTAGAGAATTATTTAATTCCTAGGTGTAAATGCACCTACCATGCTTTTGGTTTGCGGATCATATGTGAGCTATGTGGCTGACTGGGTTAAAAACTTTTAAGAGAAATAAGTTCTTTCAAACCATGAATGGTGTTGATTCGTTTGGGTAGACTATAAAAGTTTTCTCTTGCCCAAGTGGGTGACTTTTTCCCCAAACGTGTAACTTTAACAGTGAGTGGGACCTAGAGGAAAAGAGAATTCATAACACTCCAATGCCAAATTTAAGTGTTGTTCTAGACAAACAACCTTTTTGCTTGATGGTCCACCTAATGCTGGTTAATATGTAATATAAAAAGAGAAGTGAAAAAATTGCTTTATTTCACATGCCAGGTTTTCATTTCTGTTGAGAGCTGATGGCTTTTACTGTTCCTGTTTCAACAGGAAATCAGGACTGAAATTCACCTTTTGAGCATTGTTATTTTGTTGTTTGACTGTTCCAAGTCACTTTCCTTTAACAGACAAAATTCAGATACAATCACACAGGAACCCAGTTCTTTGAGATTAGAAAAAGCAGACCTCTAAGTGGGTAAGTGTCTCTGGAAGTGGTCTAGTGCCCTTGTCCTACATCATGCCAGCTTACCACTTTGGGCACTTAAGCACTGTAGCCCCATGGCGTGGGAGGGCTGTCTCCTCTGTGCCATGCCTCCTCTGGCAGGCCCAAAACTGTATATGGAGCTGCCTTTGCAAGGAGGGTTCCAGCTTGCTACCATGTGGGAAATGGACTCCTTGAGAGCCAACGAGTGGAAGGGCTGCTTTTGCTCAGCAGCTGTGTGGGAGCTGCTTAGCTGCAGGCCAAAGCTGACTGCACAGGGCTGTGAAGACCCTCCGTTCATGCCTGTTGGTATTGTGTTGGGAGGGCTGGGCTGTTTTTTGGAGAATCTGTAAGTCCTGATATTCTGGTTGCAGTGTGATGACCTTTGATGATGGTAGGAAGAGATCGAGCTGTGCAAAACACTTCAGGAGTTTTGTCATCTCAGGTGGAGTCCTTTTTTCCTGGAGGATCACAACAGACCATTAATGTCATGGCCATGCTTCTCCTGTTGCCACTCATCTTGCTGTTCCTTCCACGTGGTGGGCTTGTTCTGGTTGGTGATGAGTTGTGCCATGTGAACATGTGCGCAGGGAGCCTGGAAACAGAGACCTGGGATCTTCTGCATGTGAGAACTGCATCATACTTAGGACAACTCCTTAACAGGACCCAGTAAATTAGCAGGTTAGGGCAGGAAGCGACGTTGACAATATTATGATTTTAGGGTAGAATTTAGATAAGCAGAATATAATTACTCCTGTAGACTGGTCTGTCTTTAGCTTGCCCCAGCTGTCTGCCCTTAATCTAATGGTCTGTCACTGTAAATTTCAGTTTCCATCCCAGGTCTGCACTTCGGGTTTTCATCTTGCTGACAGCAATCTTTCCCACTTCCTTTCTGTATTTGATGTTCACTGCACCAGTGGAACTAGTTCAGAAGAAGTCTTGTGCCTTGAATGATAGATGGGTTTACAGAAGCTTAAACCAATGAGGCTGGTCCCTCATTTTTAAACTTGTCCCATTACTTTTTTCAAAGGAAGTGGAGGATGAAAATGAATTGTGCTCAACACTCACTGCTTGAAAGGTCGGCGTCCTTCTGGGCTGGGTGAAAGCCTGGCATACAAGGAGGGTACTCCTTCCTGGAAGGGAACCAATATAATGCTTACAGCTGGAGATGTACCCATGGCTTTGGATCCTCACCTAAGTGGTGCCATTTCCTCCATTTGCCTGCCTTAGTGGTTGCTTGGGGACTTGTGTCTGACTTCTCTCCTTTTTAGGTTGCTATTAGGACTTCTGTGTGTGACTTGGTATGTGGTGGCAGGACTTCTGCAGAGTTAAGGAGCTTGCCCCTGGAAATGGTCCAGCCCTTCAGGGCAGCTGCTGCCAGCTTACCAGGCACAGTTGCCTACACCTGCTCTATGCTGGTCTTGCACAATATTAAGTCCCAAGACCTATGTTGCTTTGCTCCTGGACCTGATGGACGAGAGTGCTAGGAGTAGTGGAGCTGTTTGGAGCACACTTAGTTGCCCAGGTCCTGTCGTACTGCAGTGGGACTCGAGTGCTTGCCCTGTCTTGGTTTCTTCAACTTTGAGAAGGGGAATAATGTCTTGATTGCCCTGCAATGAAGGCTTTCCTTTCCTTCATCTGGCGTGAGTGACTGTGCATACCAGCTGAGGGTATCTTCTCTTGCAGTTATCCTTGGTGACTTGTTCTCCTGCTGCCAGGCTAGTTTTCATCAGAGCTGAAAAATCCCCCACACTTGCAAGATTTTTTCCTGCAAGGTGTGTTCCACTTAGCAAGAAATCTGCTTCCAGCATGGTGACAACAGGCATCTTGGGCTAGGGTGACAAGTGCTGCTCTGAGCATGTTTCTGGGATGTGAAAGGCCTCGCTTGCTACAAGGCAAAGTTTGTATTTCCAAGTTGGTCAGGCAAGACGCTGAGCACCTCCAGTTGCCACCAGCTCTGTTCCCAGAGCTGTAATTTATTTATATTAAACATATTGCTTATTTCATAATATGAGGGCTCAAAGCTAATGAAAATATTCCAAGATCTTTGGCAGCCTCTCTTTTAAGACAGCAGTGACCGGACACAAAGAAGCTGAGCGCTTGATGGAAATTGAATATTCATAAATCCATGTGAAAATGTCCTAAAGCAGCTGCGGCATATTAATGAGTTTTTCTATTATGGAGGAAGGACTAGATATTCTAGAGATTTACTGTCGGCATCGGTGTGATGCATGGGAAAATAAAAATGCATGGCTGTGCTTAGGAAGAAAGGCATAAATTATCTATAGGAACTCATAACATTAAGGGATATGGGCTTGCTATAATTCTGTATTTACAATCTCTCTTAAGAAAAAGTCATTGTTAGCTCTCAACTTACTTCTAGACTGCCAGACGCCCTGTGGATTTGTCTAGACTACAGATAACACTTTCAAAAATGTTAAATTTCTGTTGGCGTAGCTGTGTGACTCGGGGTGCTAGAGATGAGATCCTGCAAACTGTGTGTAGTGTTCCTGTTGTACTGGCAAACTGTCTGAAAATGTGTCTGTGTCTAACCTTGCCAGGGTTTGCTGTATTTGCACAAAATCCAGATTTACAGGTGTGGCTACATCCACCGCAGGAGCGCTTTGCTAGTAGAGTGTACGGGTATCCTGACCCTGGATGGTGTCCTTCATGTAAGCTTCGTGATGTACCCTTTTGTACTAGTTAGGTGAAGGTCACCCTGTGGAGCTCAGCTCTGCTGATCCATGATACATCTGTGCGCATGTGATAGGAGTGTTTCAGATGCCAATAGAGCTGATTTTCTTTTTCCCATACAGGATTATGCTGGCAAAACCTATATTACAGCTTTTGTTGGTACAAGCGGCTTGATAAAAACAGGTACCTTTAACTGAAACAGTCATTCTTTAAAACTTCCAAGCTTATATCATGTAAAAGCTTTAGAACAAAAATGTATTTCTGGATATCTAGTAATAGCTGTAACTATTAATTCAGTGCCAACAAGCTTTTATTACTGGCTTTACAAGGAACGATAAGCCCTCTGCAAGCTTCTGTTCTAGGATGCAGGCATGAGCCATAATAAGGAACAAATATTTGTCCTCCACAGAGTATCTGGGGAAGGTGTAGGTAGGTGCAGTACTGTGCTATTCCCACCAGTTACATGCCAGCTGATCAGTGGGACCTATGACTGCAGCAAAAAATGTTTGGGTAGGATCTGGGGGTTTTGGGAAATTATAGCTCAGAAACAGCTCTGGGAAGATGGAGAGACATTTAGCAACTGCAGATATAATGAGTAATCAATTGCAATAAAAGAGTGTGATAGAAGCAGTCACGTGGGCACGATGCAACCAAATAACAGTGAAGGGGGGGACTGAAAATAATGGTGTTTCAACACACCATGTTATTAAGGAACCCTGATGGGGCTGTAAAGAAAAATGAGCGGATACCATTTCCAGACAATAGACTGCAGAAGGCATTTGAACATCTGCTTCTCGTTTTCTGCACAAAGGCGGAATGTTACAGACATGGTGCTATGTTCAGCATGTGGTAGAAGTGCTTTTGCCATTGAAGCCAACTGGTTTTGAGAAGATTCACGAGAGCAGTAGCTGCTCTGCTGTTTTACCTCTTTTTCACTCCTGTTAGTGCCTTTCACATCTCTTTTGGCTTGATTGGGAAGAATAAAACTGCCAGGAAGCCTTAAAAAAACTTGGGAGAGGGAGATCTTATGGATCTTATGCAAGTACAAGGGCCTGGGGAAGGAGAATTTTGTGGAAAATGCTGGAGGATCTCACTCATGAATTTTACTGAAGTCTGTAGGAGTCTTTCTGGTGAAGGTAATGGAAAACCTCTCTTCCTAGGCCTGGTCATCTCTGAAGTGACCGCAGTGCCAGCTGGTGAAATCCTCCAGTTTTGGGCATGTGTGGTGAACCGACCANGATGGGTGCCAGTTTTGGGCATGCTAAAAGGTTTGAAGCTTTTCCTAACTGGTATATGAAATTGAATGCCCTGATGAAAAATCTGAGAGAAAAAGGAATTAATGGTTCTCATGAGATGCCTGCAGACGCTGCCATTTTAAACAGGAAACATCCTAAAGAGGCAAATCCAACTCTTCTATGGGCCCTCTCTTGACTGCAGAAAGCAAGGGGGATAATCCAGGTGAGCTCCTGAAAACGCTGAAAGAAGTTTGAGTCAATTAACAAGGAGATACCACTGTCTGCCAAGGACTTGGTCTCAAGGAAGGTGCATGCAGCCTGTTCCCGTTGGCTACATTTGTTAGAGGCGGAGGTTGTTTCACAGTGGTCTGGAATGGAGCTCTGCCTGGCAGGCTTTAGTTAGTGTGGTAAACGCCACAAGGAGGGAAGCTGCATGATACTTGTTTTTGACTGGGAGTGGTCTTCCTCGAGTTACTGGAAGAGATGGGCTGCCTCGTGCTCACCGGAGTCTGTTCGGAGGGTGGCTTTTGGGTATAGCCAGCTGTGTGGATACACAGTTGAGAATGAAAGGCTAGTTTTGCAAAGGAGCTGATCTTAAAATAAAAAAAGCAACCAACAAAACCAAACAAAAACGCCAAACAACCAAAAAAAACCCCTCCAAAACCACCACCACCAAACAAACAAATGAATGACCCCCTCAGAAAGCCCCAGTGTTCATCAGTGGGGGTTAACAGGGAAAAAGCCAATAGCACATGGGGTTGGTCGCAAAAATAGACTGAAAGTTGGATTCAGAAGGAAATTGGTCTGTTTGTATTGTGGTGGGGTGGGGTTAGCTGAAGGATGGTGAGATGAGTCAGTTGAAGAAAGTCCTAAATGAAAGTAGCAAACATTGCTCAAGGTCTAGAAAACATGACCTAAGGGGGAAGCTTTGAGGCGAGAGGGAGGGATCAAAACCAAACAAAAATCCCTGTGTCTGCTTTCTCATGTTTGGAGGAGAGGGTAGATCACAGCCTGGTGCATAAACAAATGACTGTTGCAAGGGGAGAGATAATAAATGGTTTCCCTGCCCACCGTGGATAGCAGAAATAGCTAGTGATTTAAATTGCAAAAAAGGGGAAAGATTTAGTTTAAAGGACCTTCTTAGATGCAAGGTTAAGTATGGGATAGATTAACTGGTGGGTTCCTAAGCCTTTGAGAAACCAGTTAAAAGTAGGTTAGAAAATTATCTATGAGGAGTGATTTAGATTTTGCTTATGCTACCATGGGCAGAGCAGTGGCTTGGGGATTCTCCAAAGGCTCTGCTTCTAACACAAACATGGGGCTTAAGGCCATGCTTCATCTCAAGCTTGTTAAAAGCAGAATAAAAACTCTCAGCAGCTATTGAACTGGGTCATCCGTCTAAACCTTGTGGTCTGTGCTGCAAGTACAGAGAAAAAACAAACTTGTTTGCAGAGTATTCCCCAGGACTCTGGGACTTGTGTGTGAGGGTGTGACCCGCTCTGTGGGCGCAGATGGACGCCTGTTTGCTGATCATTGGTGATGCCTCCAGAGTAACTGGAAGGCATCACCAGATGCCTTCTTGCATCAGATCCTCATCACTGCCGTGGTCTGGAGGCCATGGCTGTCTCTGAGCTGCCAAGTCCAGGGTGGCCACTGAGCACCTGCTGCAGCTTCTGGACCTGCATGCTTTTAGCAGGAGATGGGATGGGAGGCCTTCCGAGCCCAGCTATCTGATGATGGTGTGTAAAGGGAAGGGAGGGCTGCTGCTGGCCTCAGAAGGGACAGCTGTGGTACCCATACTTTAGTGTGGAGCATGCTTTTAAACAAGCAAAATGCCTTTCTGGTTAGATTTAAATCTGTCTTGATAACGGTGTAGCATCCTGGAGAGCTGTGCTTCAGAACCAATGCATCTGTGGCTTGTAAACAGAGTGCGTATTAAATACAACTTAGTATTTAAATAGTGTAAGCATTGCTGTGACAGGTAAGTCAGTAGTCATTTGATTGCTTATTTAGGCTGATTACGTTGAGGACTCCCTCCCTGGCTGTGGAACCATTAATGTTATCTGCATGCTGCCAACACCTTGAAATCATGACAGTAGTGAGCTTATAAAAGCAAGTGTTAGGAGACCTGGTACTGCACGTGGTGACGAGGCAGCTCCAGAGCAGTTACTGTGTTTGCCTGCCAGCAGCAGAGTTGGCTGAGGTGTAGACCTGAGGAGGAGACGCTGGGCCTGATCCTTGGACCACGTTAACCAGGCATGCACTGTGCTAAACGGCTTGAAGCTGAATAGCTTTACAGCTTGAGATTTCTTCCTGCTTCTGATGCACATTTGTTATCAGCTGTGACTTTTTTTTAACTCCTCTGGAACTAGAAGGTGAGAAATTCAACCAATCATCTTGTTCATGGATACCTCCCATGTATTGTCTGCATGTAATACTTCTCTGGATGGAGATGGGACTTTGCAGCAGCTACTGCTGTGACCAGCACTGAGGAGCCGCTGTGGGGGATGAAGGGGCTCCATTGTGTGCCCTTCCCGGAGCTGCTTCCAGCAGAGGAGTTTCTGTGGCTGATCGCGAGCGTGTAGGAGGCAGCCTAACTCTAATTTGTCTTCTGTACTGCGGGCAGAGTGTAAAGGGCAATTGTTTACAAATGAAAAGATAATTTCTAACTTGGATAAATGGGACATGGAATGGCTGTGACAGGCTGTAATAACAGTGGAAGCTCTATTGCCATTTGCGCTCAGTACGGGGTTTAAAATGCATGAGGTGGGTGAGCTAGAAAGTGGGAGAAACAGACTCTAATGGTTTCAGATGGGTTTTTTCATCATCTTCTCTAATACAAATATTTTTATCATTTAATGGCATGTTTCCTTTAGAGTAGGGATCTGTTTACAAAGCTCTTCTTAAGGAAAGGATATGGATAGAGAAGACTTCAAACAGGAAGCTATCATTTGGTTTGGTTTTTAGCTTTTGGGCTGTTTTTGGTGTGCCATGGAATATGACTCTTCTGGCCTTTTAAAAATGTCCTTCCAGTATTTTTTTTAAGCTCGCTAGGATTTCAGGAATTTTTTCTGCTTGTGAAAGGGGAATAGGATACCTAGTTGGTTGATGGTGCAGTGTCAGTCTGGCCCAATAGCTTTCGCAACTGAGTTGAGATTAGGTTGCTTGCTTCTCGTCACAGTGTTGTCCCTGTCAGATAACTCTACTCCAAAGATAGTCTAGATTGTAACTAAGTGTTGTGGGCTTGCTAGATCCAAGGCATGCATGTTTTCCTGCACTCCTGCAGGAAATCCTGTTTTTTTTACCACTTTTCCAGCCCACAGGAGGTGGGGAGCAGCAGCAAGGTGATAGCTCACCTCGCAGTGCTGTGAAGTGTGTGTGTTGGTAGAGCTTTCTGCAGAGCAGGCTTCGATAAGAAGGCATGAAATTATTTCCTGCACTTAGAGGCTATAGGCTTACGGAGGCATTTGTAGCTTTCAGGGGGCCGTTATGTAACCATCTTCTCTGCCCTGTTATTTTGCAGAGGAGAGCCAGGGTTATTTTGAAACTTAGGCTAAACTTGGTCTTGCTGTGGGAGCTTGCATGATTGCCAGCTTCTGCAGCTCAGTAGGGCTTTGTGTTGCAGTCTGAAGTGATGCTCATGGAGTTGCTGGGAGGTAGAAGGGCTGCATTCCTCCAACCCATCTTCAGGGGCTGGAAAGCACTGGGATGACAAACACCCATAAGGTTTTTGTGTTGTTTTTGATGGGTCTGGGGTTTTTTTCTGAGGGGAGGAGGGGGTGTTTTGGTGGTTTGGTTTTGTTTTCTTTCCCCCCTCCTTTCCCCAGTCATCCTCCAGAAGTCAACAGGGCTATGGCAAGTCACTGAATCAGAGAATCAAGCTCACCAGCACTTGCTGAGATAAGAACCTGAGGTGCCTGGTTCTCGGTGTATGACAGGACCCTTTGATTCCTTTCAACTGCTCCAACTGAAAGGACTGAAAACTTTTTTTGCTTCTGTCCTAGGTTAATGGAGACAGCAAAAGAAATGACCAGGGAGTCCTTACCTATCAAATGCCTTGAAGCAGTTATCCTGGGGATGTATCCTTTCACATGACTGGGACTTTTTCTACTGCAGCGCTGTTTAATATATTGTCCTTCTTGGATGCTGTTTGAGATGGTCACAGCCAAAGGTGAGTGCCAGCAGCTCGGGGACCTGTTGTGGTGTTGATCAGCAAGTTGCCTAATTGCCTAGTCTCGACCGTAGGAGCTTGGATGAACTCTGTGGCTGTGCTGGCTATGCCTCCTGCCCTGGTAATCTACACAATGTCAGGATCTGACCTGAAGTGCCCAGATAAGTACCTGTCTACACAGTCCTTGTTTTCTTCATTAGTATTTCTCTAGTAGTTATTGATGGAGCTTGGTAACACCTAAGGAACACAGGTTCTGTCCTATGTTTGTCTGATGTTCACACAGCAAAGTCACGTTAGTTTTTTGTGTCTCAGCCCAAAGCTGTGCTTTGTGCAGAAATGTGTATTATAACTAAACATTTAAGCTTTACCTTAACACTTGTTTCCTATTCAGTCTCAGAAAAAAACCCAAGAATATTTTCATTTAGAGACTGATTCACTTCTTGACCCACTTGTGCTGTCACTGGTAAATCGACCTGTGTCATCCTGAAACACTAGAGCAGGGCAAGGCAGGGTTACAGGAATAGCTGTGTGCTGGGTACGTCTCACCACAACTGGTCAAGTCTGATTTAAAACAAAACAAAACGCCAACCCAAAATACGCCCTGAAGCTCCTGGCATCGCCTCTGTGGCAGTGGTGTTTTGCTTGGCTGCTGCTGCCCTCTCCTGTGGGAGAAGGAGCCGGCAGAGCCTGGCAGGTGGTGCCTGGTGTTGGTTCCTGAGAGAGGGTGGCTGCTGTGGCGTGGGAAGGGGATGTGGACTGAGCAAGTGTCTGGTGCGCAAGAGCACAGCGGTCCCTGCTGTGCCAGGAGGTCTGTGGTGTGCAGCGGGTGCTGCTGGCGGCCGTGCTTCGCTCCCTGTGCGCCAGGGACAGGCTTTGGGTCCGGGTCTGAAAGGTGGCTCTGCGTTCTTTACCCGGTGTGCAAAGAGCTGAAACACACACAGGGTCGAGGTGTTTCTTTATTATAGGCTTGTGCAAAGCTGGGAGCTAGGTGGTATTCCACAAAGCCAGCTCAGCTCTGTACACAAACTACGGTTTATTTATCCCATTACATGATTAACAGAAGCCCACCCAAGTTTACACGTATTGGTTAGTGATTAAACCTACATTGGTTGTTGGCTAGTCGTGCGTAAATCAGCACACATGCTCCTCGATGGTGTTGTGGGGTTGAGTATTCTTGGTCCCTAATTGGTCAGTGGTCATGATCTCTCCCTATTGCTTTTACCTTTCCCCCAGTTTTGCTATTTGGCTGAGGCTGGTTCCTCCTGGCACCCTTCTAATCTGGTGGCCTTTGTTGAAACAGGATGTTCTTAGTTAGTTCCTTCTTATCTTGTCTCCTGGAGTTTAGCAGTGGAAAGAGAATCATCATACCCAAGCCAAGTTTCTGAAATCAGTAGTTTTTTACAATATTTATCATGGTCTGATTGATTTTTCCAGACTTTTCAGACACACATGTGCAGACGCTGTGCAGGGTCTGCATGCAGCTAGAGAGAAGGGTGGGAGTCCTGGGGGCGTGATGTCAGCAAGAGACTCAAACTGATACCCTCCCAGAAATAGAAGTGATGTCAGTGGATCTGTTGTGCTTGCCATTGTGTCAGGGTTGTCCCCCAGACTATTTGGGGATGAAAGGGATGGGGGTAATAATTCTCAGGTGGAGCTGATGCTGCTCTGCAGTGTCAGTGTGGCTTCTAGTGCTGTATTTCTAGCACTGAACTGATTCTTCCACATACCACACAAGCAGAGGGTGAAGATATTAGTGGCGTACAGATGATGATGATCACCTAAAAGTATTCTTGCTGATCTAAAAGTTTTGACTGTTTTATTTTCATTTGTAAATATTTTTTTTCCCCTTTGCCTCAAACCTGACCCTTCTTATTTTTGGTGGGTTTTTTTTTTGAGTTGGGGGAGCATAATAATTGAAAGCCAGGGCTTATGCTATTTGCTGTTTGAAGTTACTTTAAACTTTTAAGATCTGGATGAATCTTTCTGTCTTTAGACACTACTTAAAAAAAAATTTTAGGGAATTTTTTTTTTTCAATTGAAATTGCCTTGTGAGAAGGCATAGGCAGGGGAGGGTATGGGACAGGCCTGTTTTCCTGTGACTTCCACTTGCTGTTTTGGAAGTATCCCGTGTGAGCACAGGGGCTATCTGCTGGGGTGGTGGTCCAGTAGCAGGTGTGTTAAAGTTTAAAATATCCATACAATACAAAACTTAAGTATTTTGCTTGAGGTGTGGGTACACAGAGTGTAGCAGTGGTGAGTGGATGGGCCGTCTGCGTATGTGTGCTTTGAATGTGGTCAGTACAAAGCCTGTGTCTATGCAGAACCTCGTGGTGCTGTGCTGTATGTGTGCCATGTAGGTTTTGGGGAGAAATCTTTGAAACTGCAAGTGGGAAAGTTTGCTGATTTTTCTTCTCAACGATGAGATTTTCAGCTTCAGCGTTGCCCTTTGGATGTGGACATGGTGAGGCCAGCAGCTATGACTTGCTTTCCAGTGTCGGGCAGTTACCAGATAAGAGATGCACTTGCCCTCTTGAGTGTCAAACCAATGTCTTCCAATGTCTTCACATATGCTTGAGCTGAGCATCCCTGCATGTGTGTTACCCTCTGGTTCCTCTGTCTCTGGAAAAAAGGTACTGCTTGTAATTTGTGTGCTGGCAGGCTTTGCTGTGTTGCCTGGATACCAAAAAGAGCACAGCCCACTACAGTAGACCCTTGGCGCGAGCCTTCATTCAAAGGCTGACTCGCACAGAGCAGCTTAGCAAGATGTCATTTTAATTGAGCCGCTTGCTGGCTCGTGCAGTTGCCTCTTACTACATGACTTCTTATAACATGCTTCTCTAATCCCTCTTGGTGCAGAATTAAGTTTTTGCATAGTTGCCTTCTCACTAGATCTTGAAGCATTTTTATAGGGCAGCAAGTTAAAATACTGAGCTCCTCTGTCTGCACACACCGAGGGAGCAGCTGCTGTGAAATGACTGAAAGCCTGTACAGATCTTCCAATATTATTTCGCATTAGTCTGCACAGCTCTTCTCCATGGAGCTGTTTGAACTGGCTTCATATCTCTCTGCTTACACAGTTTGCTGTCAGTGCCTGACCAGAGACATTCCTCCTGCTGTCTTCCCCAGGGCATTCCTCAGTTCAGTTGTACATCAGCTGAGTAATGGTGCGTTCAGCCCATTCTTTCTGAGCAAGGATAGAAATGACTTGTGCTGAAGAAAGGGAATAGTAAACCAGAAAGTGCCGAGGGACTTTAATCCGTGCTGTATTCACCTTATCAATATGGGAAGAACAAAATGTCAGAGCTGGGAGAGGGAAGCAGAACGGTGCATCCATCCTCAGGGAGTCTCTCACAGAGCGTGTCTGTGTCGGGTGGATGTAACTCACTCCCATTGCCTTCAGCTCTCCTCTCTCAGGTCATGTGAGGTAACAGTCAGACCTATGTAGTGTATTAGACCTCCCCCTATCAAATAATATCATTAAATGAGGAAGAGGAGAGCAGAAGTGCCTCAGGAGGGAGGAATTATTTAATAGCTTCTGCATTTATACCTTCTATGCATTTAATCAGTGGATTATGTTTATCCCTGCTGGAGTCCTGGGCTCATCCTGCTCCTCTTGCCTAGCAGGTACATCCCTGGGATGGGATTGAGTCTTTTCAGTAAGGGGCGGAGTTTCTTGCAGTCATTGTAAGATGTTGATGTCCTCACAGTGTCCCTCTTTGCCCCTTGCTTGCTTGTCCACAGCTTGACCTGCTTGCTAACTGAAGTATGGGCAAGGAGCATCCTGCTGAATATCTACAGCCTCTCTGGTAGCTGGGAAGAGGTGGGAGAGAGCTTTTAATTGCTTCCATTGTCACAGTCTAATCTTAAGCTCGTCACCTCAGGCTGTGCCAGGCACTGGAGCACAGGCACCTCTCAAAACAAGGGGTGCCGGCATGGCAGTTCTGCTTTGGGAGGCTGAGCTAGCTGCTTGAGCTGGTCCTTCATGGGCACTGGAGCTGACAGGGGAGCCTGGACTCTCTGTGCAGACGACATCCAGATGCGGGCTTGGTAGCACTCTGCCTCACAGTAAGCAATCCCAAACCTGGGATCTCAGCACTCCTGGACCCTGTGGGAAATGGATGTGACTCTAGGCTATGGTTGGAAACTTCTGCAAGTGTTTACTGCTGGTGGTTGGAGGCTCTCTGACATTGCAAGCAGTTGCTTGATTGCTGGGAAAAACAGCTCTTCTGTTTTCACTGAAGCCTTATCTGACAGTTTTGAAGTGCGAGGTTTATTTTCCTCCTGTTCCACCTCCTCACTGTGGGCTAGCGGCTTCAGCATTGCTAGTGTAAATAAAGCTGCCTACTCGCTCCTCTCAGCCTGCTTTCCTCCCTTCCAGCTTGCTCACGCCCTGTGGCACAGCCTGCCGTGATGGCTCGTCCTGCCTGCTCCTGCTTCCCCAGCCCTTGTGAGCGGCAGGAGAGGAGGGACCCAGACACCCTGTGGTACTCTGTGCTCCTCTCGACCAGACTTCAGCACTGGCTGAGCTCTAAGATATGAAGCGCTGCATGTTGTCGGAGTTAAATAAGGGGGAATTTCAAGCTAATAAGTAACAAATGGATTAGCACAAGTGGTGCAATGGGCACTCATTTGCTCAATATTGGGTTTATTTGGCTTTCCCCTTTCGGTCTTTGGTTTGCAAGGCAGAGTGGGACTTGCAGTGGAGACACCAGAAGGTGTCAGGTGTGATGCTGGGTCTTCCCGCAGCTGGAGGAGAAGCACTTGTGGGTCTGGGCACTGGGACAGCTGGGTGCTTAGACCTGCTTGGGCTGGGCTGGTCAAACAATTGATGCCAGTACTTATATCTGAAACCTGAGCATTCCTTGGTTTGTTTCAAGCTCCTGTGGGCTCTGCAGGGCTTTTCTTCAGGGCTCTGAGGAGGAGGTTCTCCCCATGTTCCATACCCCTGGGGCTCTCTTCAGGTCTGGGTCCCTGTTGGTGCTGCAGGGAGGGGTCAGAGTGCAGGGATGGCACTCATCTCCTCACCTGCCACCAGTGCACCCCTTGCTGTCTGTCAGCTTGGCAAGGGCACCAGGTTTTTTTCCTCCAGCTAAACTCCCGTTGAAGCTGGCATAGACACAGGTGGGCTGAGGTCCTTGGAGTATGTCCGTTTGTCTCCTATACATCTGGCTGTGGTTCCTAATGCTGGTGGGAAAACTGCTGGTGGCAAGTAATCCAAGCTCACCTAGCCATAGGGAGCCAGCTGCTGTCTGGCAGGTGCTGTGAGCTGTCAAGACCTATTTCCAGAAATGTTTGAAGCCCAGAGCCACAGTGCTGGCACAGGGAAAGATCCTGCTCTGATTATGTGTTAATAAGGAGAAAAAAAAAAAAGGCAAGAGAGAACTTTTTTTCTGAAACTCCTGCTGGCAAATAAACAGTGAAGGGCTTCAAGTCTTTCCTGGCTGGGGACTTCTCTGTGCTCTGCAGTGGGAGGAATGGGTCTGTACTGGCAGGGAGGATGCTGGGACTTCTTTGTGGGGACATTTTTGATAGTAGAATTCAGCAGGAGGTAGATGAAAAAAACCAAACCCAAACCCTAACCACAGAAGGGCATTGCTTCAGTGATGGTGCGAGTGTGCAGATTTAAAGAAAAGCCACCCAGACACTTTCTGGTCCAGAGTTTTAAAACTAAGGGGTTGACTCAGCTAACACCTTAACTAATGCACTTGTTTTCTTCTGAAAGGATGCTACTCCTCATTCCTGCCCAGGAAGATGCAGGTGGTTGCCAGGGACACCTGGGGGCACAAGTCTTGCTTGGAACACGTCTCAAGTCTTGCGTGTGTTTGAGTCTGGGATCTGAATGTCTCCCAAGTACCCAAGCTAGATTGTGCGTGAGCCTGGGTGGTGAAGGCGATGGGACTACGGGAGGCACAGCAACCTGTGGCTCAGAGGATGGTGTGCTTGTGTGGATTTGCAGATCCGCAGGAGCTGCACGTTGGCATCAGAAATGTGGCCCTTGCTGCAGGCTGCTAGCAGTGTTGTTGGGCTCAAGAAAACTTACTTGTTAATAGAGCAGTACTGGTTTACCCAGGTGGCAGTCACCATCCCTGGAGGTGTTTAAAAAACAAGTAGATGTAGCACTTGAGGCTGTGGTCTAGTGGTTAGGGAGATGTTGGGATGAAGGTTGGACTTGATGATCCTGGTGGTCCTTTCCAACCATAATGATTCTATGATTCTATGACCTCTGGATATTGTACATTTCCTGGGTGTAGGGGAAGAGGAGGGATATTGGTGCAAGAGGTGGCCAGCCAGAAGGTTAGTGTCCCTCTTGTGATCTCCAAGGAGATCAGCATCCCTCAGTTTTTCTGCTGCTTTGATTCACATGAAGACCCAGGATTGGGAGGCCACCGAACTTTCATTGCTGCTGCTTTTGCCCTCTCCTGCTCTGTGCTGCTTCTCTATTGTGGCACATAATTTACTCCCTGACTCTCCATCCTGCAGTTACAGTCTGAGCTCAAAAGTGTGATTACAGCTTCAGCGTTGCTGTGTCGTTGCCTTTTGTTTGCCACAATACAGCTCTCCTTGGGAAGAGCAGAATGGAAAAGAAATAATAATGATGCATGGACAGAGAGGAAGATCTGACATGCCTTTCCAACCCATTTGCTGTGTATTTCATCTCGGGTGGGGACTTTCATTAACTAGTCACTCAGCAGAAGCAACCTGTGCCTAAAGGTTAATTTCCACAGCGGTTGTTGCTGGGTTATTTGATGGTGGATAATTTCCATCCTCAAAAGATTCTTTTACTCCTACCTAGTATTTAATGAGCTTAAATTGCAACTTCTCTGAGACCTTGTGGCAGAAGTGTGTATGTGTGGCAGGTGGCCACCAAAGCTTTGTGTGGACTTAATAGAAAGGCAGTCAGGGAGTGGAGAGAAAACCCTTTCATAATGAGGGGGAAAAATAGTGGCGATGTTTGAAAGCTTCGTAGGTGTTAATAAAAGATACTGCTTTTTCAGTTGCACAGAATGATAAATACAATGGGCTTCTGCAAGAATTTGTCTGTAGGACGCAAATTATTGTAACATGACTTTGATATACACAGGATGCTCCTTTTGAGGCCTGGAGCAAGGTGACCTTTTAAATGAGGTGACTGTGGGTTGAGTTTTCCAGTTGATATAACAGCGCTGGGCCTCATTCTGATCTTGCAGTGTATTTATAATCTTGAATTCTACTAATGGTGTGGGGTTTTGCTTGGACAAGCTAGTCTTAATGCAACAGCGATGCAGTGAGACCACCGAAGGCAATAGAGCTATTTCTGTTCCGTGCTGGTGTAGTTGATATCAGGGTGAGCTTTGACAGTTGCTGCAGGGTGCTTGTTTGACGTAGGTGGGTCAGCAGATGGACAGAGGTGGGTGCATGTAGCCTTGGCTGGTCGAGGGGTTGTGTGTGTGGCAGGGAGGTCTGCGCTCTGCTTTGCGCGCTCATCCAGACCTTCTGTCATACAGATGCTGAAGTGCACCAGGAGCTGGGCCCACAGTGTTGTCTGTTCCTATACCCTCTAATACATTTTCTCCAGACTGCTAAAGATGATGATGTCTAGCACTGAATGCAGTTAAATATGTTCTGACATTGAACTGAAAAGCTTCCCTGTGGCTGTTATGAAAGATTTTGACCAATGTTTCCCTTGCATTTTTTTTGTACACAGGTTTAACTCCTTGCTCTTGACCTCAGACTGTGGGCAGTTCACCAATATCTTACTGGTTGGTGTCTATGTTCACCTGAGGGAAAAAGTGTGAATATGTGACATTAGCAAGCATCAAGTGGGTGAAATATCCCCTTGAGAAAATGCCTTAGAGACAGATGAGAGCTGCTCGGTGATTCGCCTGCATCCCTGTAGAGACAACTGGTGAAATGTGGGGTGTGGGCAGGGGATGGCCATCCTGGGGAGTTGCACTGGTGGTGAGGTGGCGTGTCAGGCTGGGCAGAACCAGAACTGAGCCCGAATTGTGTTTTGTGGGATTGGTACAAAGGCTTTTTGTATTCTTAGTTTCCCAGCAGCTGTCAGGCAGCCGGAAGGCTGGTTGCAGTAACATCCCAGGGCATCTCAGCTGTGCAGTGGCTCTTGTTTTGCTGCTGTTAAAGACTCCTTTTTGGGCACAGGGTAGGGGGAGGAGGGGATGCTGGAGATCCCCAGGGCAGGACCTTGGTCTGAGTTGGTTCCTGAAGCTCCAGCAGGAACCAACCCCACTTCTCCGTTCTTCAGGTTGCTCCTGAAGTGTATTTCATAGTGACACTGACCTGATTGATGGCCTTGACCACGTCTGCCTCTGGGGATGGCTCTGGGGTCACAGCAGGTGCCTCTGGCTGGAACAACCCCAGGCTGGAGTGTCTTACTGCAGCCTTTTCTGGTCATCCCTGCTCCATTCCACAGGCATGGGTGGGGGTCTCAGCTGCAGAGGGGAAGGGCACCTGCTGTCCCAGGGGCGGGGTGTCAGCACGTGGGGCTGGGGTGGGTTTCAGCTGTCCAAGGATTAGCAGCAGGGAGCCGCGCAACGTAGGCACTGACGCAAAACCGCTTGCGTGAGGGAATCTCAGTCTCTGCTCTCCTGGCACAGACCAGCAGCCTCCGGAGGAGATCACCCAGGACCTGCACATAGTTCCCCTCTGAGATCACCTACTACACTGTTTTGGAGCTTGGCCCCAGCCTCTGCACGTGGTGTGTTTGAAATGGCCAGCCAGTGATTCAAGGGACACGTTTTGCTTTTTAAAAGAATTTGTTCGTGACATGTTTCTGTGCTTAGCTAATTAATTATCTGCCTGGGAGCTTCGCTTTGTTCGTCTCAGCAATGCGTTACAAGGGTAACGTGCAAAACCACTCTTGTATGAGTGGCCACCATGCTGAGAGCCAGTTTACAGATGGAAAGGCAGACTGTCACTCTGGAAAGAAATAAATTGAGATTTTTTTTTTGGTACTGTTTGAAGATGTGGGAAAATAAGGATCCTGAGTCATACCAAGTTCCAGCATGAAATGGAGGAAAACACTGTTCCCTTTTAGGAGCATGGGACTTTGATGTTAGTATTGATTGGGGGAGTTCCCACAGATCTGGGAAGGGTGGTCTCTCTTCTGGCATGCTGACCCAGCACTGTTGTGTTCTTTCCTTCCTCCTGAAGCACGGTTAAGAGTCAGGCCTTTCCCTGCCTGAACCACTGTATCTTATTCTCCAAGCAGTGAAATGGGCTTTGGCAGAATTGACTGTTCCTGGGGCACTGTGAGTATAAATTTCTGTTTGCAAGAAAGCACTTGCCCTGGCAGTTACAAAAAGCTTGCTAAAGATGTTTTACAGGTGTAATAGTGCATGCTCCCTTCCCAGCACCATTGTTGCCTTGACATAGTGGACACCAGATACTTAACGAACGGGCAGCCCTCCGTGGAACGATTCCCTATCAGCTTTAAAACCCACTTCTCAGGGAACTATTTTCATCATGTGGTGCTCGGAATTTACTGCAACGGTCGGTATGGCTCGCTGGGCATGAGCAGACGATCAGATCTGATGGACAAACCTCTAACTTACCGAACTCTGAGTGACCTCATCTTTGAATTTGAAGACTCCTATAAAAAGTACTTGCATTCAGTCAAAAAAGTAAAAATAGGATTATACGTCCCGCACGAGCCACACAGCTTTCAGCCCATTGAGTGGAAACAGATGGTCCTCAATGTATCCAAAATGACACGCTCAGAAGTTAGGAAGGAGCTGGAGAAGTTTGCCAGGGATATGAGGATGAAGGTAGGTCTGTGTGTCTGGGCAGTGGACTCAGAGGTGGGTGTGCCTTGTCCAATCCTGCAGAGGTTCACCTTATTCCATGTCAGCAGACTGACCCCAGCCTGAGATTAAGGTGGTATCAGGTGAGCTGGAGGTGTGATTACATCTGTCTTGGTGGTTCTCCCACAGGGTTTGGTGTGTCTTTAAGCCCTTATAGCTATTTTTGAGATCAAAGATCTCCCATTCAGCCTGGGAAAGAGTTGAACCCATATTTGTCCCTGACCATCAAGGAGCTATTGCCCAGTTTGCTTTTCTTACCGACTCTAGAAGAAAGTGGCTGGGAAGAACCCCTGTACCTGGGGCTGGAGCTGGTGGAGTGGGTGGCCTGGTCACAGGCAGGGATCTCTGCTCTTTGCACCTGGGCTGCAGGGGGTGCCATGGGGCAGCTGTGTCAGCAGTTGCTTCTCCTTGCAGAGTATGCCAGTGGGCTTGCCCTGCACTGCCTGATGCCCACCACCCTCAGCTAAATCACAGAGTAGGTTATATGGGAAGGGTGAGGAAATCAAGTCCCTGACAGGCTGGTGCTTCCCTGCTTGTTTGTTGGACTGAAGAGCCTGGAGGGAAATGATGGGGGGCAGGACAGCCTGCCAAGGAGCTGGAGGATTTGGCTGCCCTTGGGAATGAGGGGTGTCCCTGACTGTGCCTCTGGGGCTGGCGTGGGCGAGGACCTGGTTGTGGTCATAGTGGAAGAGGATTTGGTGCCTTTCCAGCTGGCTGCTGGCAGTGGGAGAAAAGCAGGTGTGTTGCTAAGCATGGGGCTGGCTCTTGTGGAGAGGCATGCGGCATTGCGTCCAAGTTATTCTGGGTTCTCATCCCCTGCCCTGCTGAGGAATGGCTCCTACGTAGCAGCCGCGTGCCTTTTTGGCTGAGGCACCTGCCCCATCACCCTGACCTTGGAGCAAGTGTCGCCAGTGACGTCGCAGCCCCTGCATCTTGCTGCCACCTCTCCTGCCCTGCCAAGGAGTCTTGAGGGCCAGCTTGTACAGTACTGTCACCTGAAGCAAATGTGCTTGAATACAGATATAATGAAGCTTTTTTCCTCCCCCCCTTCTTTTCTAATCATGCACTTTTAATTCTGTGTAGAGAACAACGAGCTGTAGCAGGCCCTAGCTGAAGAAGTCCATGGGGGTGGGTGACTTACTGAACTTAGTACTTGCTTTTGATAGACTGACCAGCTCTGTGTGTGTGCTGAGCTGTGACATTGGGTTGGTCCAGTCTCTCTAAGTGTTTCCAGGGCAGGACCGTAGCTTGGAACCATTGAAGGCTGAAGGCCTAGCATCTGACTCCTCCCTTGAGTTAATTCAGAATTTGAGCCACTTGATTCAGAGGGCTTCCATTGTGAGGGGCCTGGCTTTGGAGGATCAGACCTTAAAAATAGCCTGGAGTGTGAGTGTTGTCCTGATGGCCTTCTGTGGTTGGAGGGCCTGGGGGATGTGGGCAAGTTGGAGACAGGCAGAAGTCTGTTACAGGGAGTTCAGCTGCCAGCCTGAGGGATGATCAGCTCTGGTTATGGAAAGGAAAGCTGGAGAGGGCAATTTGGCTGTTTGAGTTATTTCAGCTGAGGCTCAAAGCTGGTTTTCTTATCTCTTGCTGTTGCCAGCTCTGAAGAAAGCTGTGGATGAGACTTTTTTTCAGTGCTTAGCTGGGAACTGAATTGGTGACACCAACTAATTTTTGCAGGGGGCCCCTGAACACCTATCACATGATAACAGCTTTGTGTTCCTCTTAACCTGGGGAGGGTTTGAATAAGTCCCAAGGGACTGAGGGATCTGTGTGCTGTCCCTGCTACTGTATGAGGCCCTTTATTTTTATTTTTTATTTTCAGTGAATCATTGCCTTTATTTAACACCTTTTCCTTCCCGCCCCCATCTCTCACAGATTCTGAAACCCTCAAGTGCCCATTCTCCCATGAAAGAGAGATCACGGGGTAAGTCGTTGTCCCCTCGCCGAAGGCAAGCCAGCCCTCAGAGACGGGCGTGCAGAAGAGACAAATCGTGAGTATTGCTGCTGCCATCACTGGTGGGTCAGAAGTTGAGGGTGATAATGTACAGAACTTATATATGTGCATATAGGAAACCTGCATCAGGTATTTTGGTTGCCTGAGAGGCTCCAGAAGCTGCTGGTACCACTGATGTCCTGGCATTGCTGTGCTTACTGCTGACCGATGGCCCCTCTGTGCAGTGTCCTTGGAGGCCCCGACGGCCTTTGCTCGGTTCAGTCTAAATGGATAAAACTGAGCTTCCAGTTCACGGGCCTTTTACAGGCACTGGCCATGCAGACTGTCATACCTCAGGTGTGGAAGAGTGGCGTTTTAGTTGTACTGCTTTGCGCCAGGAAGCTGACGGCTGTGAAAGCCTATATGTAACCAAGATTAGTCACATATTTATGATCACTGCTTTTTAAATAGGCTCCCAGACTACTGCCTCAGCACTTATTTATTTATTTTAAAGCAGCTAACAAAGACATTAGACTACCCTTCTAAAGATAACTTCAAAATACTTTAGCAGCAGATGATTTCACAGCAGGCTTTTATTTTTACATGTGAATTCACACTCTGTCCACGATGTACTCCGAGCTTCATCACCAAGCGCTCCTTGTTTAGTACACAGATAATTATAGTTGTCATGGGCTTAGCCACTCCAGGCTTCTTCACCTCCTAGATTTGCTTTGAGGGATGGTTTCATCTTTGGGTTTCTGATAGTGCTTCTGCAGTTGCTGGAGTGGATCATGTGTGTCTGGAGAGAAGAGTGAGTCAAGCTGGGCTTTGGAGACTTGCCAGTTGGGCTGAATTCCTGAGCGAGCTGCTGGGCATGTGGCTGCTCTGTAGTACCTGGTTCTTCCTTGGCAGCTTTTCCTTTCCAGAACAGAATGATAAGTGAAGTACTGGTGGCCTTGCATTGGCTTCAGCACCTCTTACCTGCTTGGTGGTTCTTCTGTGTCTTTCTGTATCTAGAGCCAATTATATGTTATTCTGAAATAAACTCTGGGTCACCATGATGCAAGATCCAGAACCCAGCTATAGCATAATGCAGAGAGCAGGAGACAAAGAGCAGACTCCACACGAGACCTTTATCTCTGCTATGATGGGAGGCACTGAAGCAGCTTGGAGCAGGTGGGAGCTCTTGCAGCAGGTATTTTGTGGCTGTGTGACAGCCCTGTGGGTCTTGCACAACCCCCTCACAAGCCTCTATCCACCGTTTGGAAGTAAAAGGGGAGTGAAGGAGCTTTTGACAGGTCCAGGGCCCTTGAGCAGACTCTGTTAGAAAAGTAGTGCCAGGGAGAAGAACTGCGTTCCGGATGTTAAAATGACCCTTCTGTGCAGTGGTGCTGGTGGCTGGAAGGCTGACTGTGGCTTTCCATCCGTGGGAGTGATGCTGCAGAGGAGTGAGCTGCTGTAGGGAGTTCCCTTCTGCTGATGAACACCTTTGATTTCCAAAATCCTGATCTGCTGGTTTCTGCAATGGGAGGTCTCTGACATCTGATGGTGTCCCCTCATCAAGGATGAGCTGAATGACACATGTACAGCTGTTGATGCTGGGTGAGATATACAAGAGGGGAAATCAGGTGTTTTCTTCCACTTGTTGACGGATGAGGACCTAGTTGCAGTGAGGCCTTTGTGTTATGCACAGAAGAGGAAAGACTTCGGGGCTTGTGAGGCTTTAGACTGAAATCCTAGCTGAAGAATGGCCATGCTGATCAACACTGTGTTCTGCTTCTTTGTGGATCTCTTACTCATGTGCTGTAATTACAGCTTTGGGAGCTTGCAGGAGAGGAGGAGAGAAGTGTTTTGCTCTAGCATGAGCTGCCAGGGCCTGAATAACACATTCGTTTGAGAGGCTTCACCATGCTGATGACAAGCTGTTATTACAGCCTGGCTTTTGTCAACAATACAATTATACGGGCCTGCTGGGAGAAATCTCACTGTGAAAAATATGTGAACTGGAGTGGTGAACTGGAATTGTCTTTGGAGTGTCTCTGAAGAGGGGTTTCTGAAACGGTGCTTAAGGACAGAAGTGGATTTTACAGTCTCAACCCTTTCCCTTCTCATCCTGGTTCCTTACAGGTTTGATAGCTGGCAATAGAGCTAGAAGGCAGACAGGGTATGTTGCGGGACACCGTGGTGATGCAATAAACAGTATGTGCCTGTCGAGGAGACTTGGGTGGAGTCAAACTGCAGTCATTTAGCTGAGCTACGGTAACACTCCATGTGCTCTTAGCCCACAGCTGGTGTGACCCTGCTAAGGGTGGCCAGCAGGCAGGATGAATAAAGAGGGTGTAGGGTGGTGTGAATCTGTCTGGTAAATCTGAAGCTTTACGGTGCCCACTTGTCCATCCTCTGAAGTCCCAAAGCAGGAGGGTGCAGTAAATTGCAAGCCACTGTGCTGGAGCAGGCAAGGCAGTGCTTCATCCTCAGCTCGGAGCTGGGAGGGGTTTGGAAGAGTAGGTACGAGTCTGGAAGGGAGCATCACGCAGCAGCCTGAAGCAATCACTGCTCCTAAATGTCAGTTCACCAGATCTATTGCCTTTTAATTTCGTATTGAGGCTCACCACATGCGTACGCTGTGTCATAGCAACACCAGCCTTGTGTGCTTCTGGCCTAACTTAGCTGTTGAAAGGAAAATTCTGTTAGTCCATTATATTGGGATGTACAATGGTGGACAACTTGTAAATACCACATACCCAGCAGCTCTGCACAGCTTGCTTACCGGCTCATCATCACAGCACTTCAGACAGGAGGTGTGATCTGATGGGCCAGTACAGCAGAGGTCCCTTGCTTCTGAGGGGATGTTTGATGTCAGGTCGTTTGCCAGCCAAGAAGAATAGGGGCTGCCATGCCTCTGCTCCAACAAATCCTTGCCTTTTCCTAAAACCTTATGGAGGACAGCCTATTTGTAGCTACAAGCCAGAGAACTGTCATAGGGTGGAAGCAGACATGTCAGCCATCAGTGTGCAGTGACTCCCCATCTCTCTTGGATAATCAGAGAAGGTAGAACCATCTAAGTGTGCTTTAATTAAAACCATATTCTGGCTTTAATTAAAAGGAGGGTGGGAAGGGAAGATGATCCTGGAATTTGAGGGAGGTAAGGAGGAAGGACACTTGGAAATTTCATGCAGTGCATCTTTTGCTGGTCTCTGACTCCTACGCAAGCTGAGGGATGCAGCTTGTAACTTGTTTTCTGGCAAGTCAAATCCCATCTGCTCTGAAGGAATAAAGTGGAAAAAATCCAGACTATTTTACAATGATTTTTTCAGGTGCAATCCATTCCTGCAAGTGACAGAGACCAGTGAAGACACCTCTACTTACAAATTGAGACAAACGTGAGGCAGGGGGCAGGGCAGCACTGCAAGGAGGATGGCGAGGTTATTAATAAGAGCTTCTTGGACAGGTGTTAAAAAAACAGGCTGCATTCAATGTGTGACTAGGCAGAAGAGCATTAGTTGTCCATAGCAATGTCCCCAGCTCTCAAATGCTGTGCAAATTCTCAGCAGAGAGGTGGTGTTAGCTCTACCCTTAGTAAAAAAAATTAAGAAAATTACTTACTGAATCAAAGAATTTGAAAATATTTCTGAAGCTCTGCCACATGTGTGTGTATATATACATAAGCTATGCTTCCCTACCTCCTAGGGCCGCAGCAGTACAGCTTTCAGGTGGGTGCATGCACCCAGAGGCTGGGCAGGGCTCTGCCCGCTGCGTGCTGCCTCTGCCGTGGCTGTGCTGGCTGCCCAGAGCGGCTTGGCCAGCAGCGTGCAACGAGGAGGCACGTGTCAGCCTTGGGTGGGCAAACCCACCAGTCACGTCTGCCAATCAGTGAGAAAAGAGTAAGTGCAAGAGCTGGAAACCAGGTCTGAGGAGGAAAGCACTGGAGTGGTGACCAGCTTCATGTTTTACTACTTGGGCTTCAGCTGTGTTTTTTGCAGCGAAGCGGACACGCTGTAGAGCCTACTAGGAGAAAGGTGTATTTTAAACAATGTCTGTCTTTAGAAAAGCAAACATATGGCTTAGTGTGAAAATAGGGAAGTGCCTGGAGTAAACTGCCAGATTTAGACACTTTCCTATAAATCTCCAGGATGGTTTCAGTTTGACAACTTTGTTGCAGGAGCTCTTCCATCGCTAGGGAGAGAGGATTGCTCAGTCTCGAGGTTTCATTTGGTTCAGGTTGTTGATACACTTAAATGACCTAACAGCAAAGGTGTGGTGAAGTGAACGGCTGGACTGTATCAGAATGTAACATGCCTGGAGACTGAAGGGACTAAATCTTGTGTGTCCTATTTGGAGGCCTCTAGCCCTTTGCACAGACAAGAGGAGAGGACAGGTTCAGAGGGATGACACGCAGTGGCCATGTGACAGGCTGAGCCTGGTTGCTCTCAGCTGTTTATACTTTGTTCCAAGTCCTGCTCTGGGGTCGATTGTGGGCAGGACGTGTCTAGTCTTAGCTACTCATTTAGGCCCTCTCTCAAGTTGGAGGGAGAGGGGTGCTCCTGGCCTCATCACAGACCCCAGGATGGGATGACTTGTTCTTCGCTGCTGCTTGGCTTCAGTCAACCCACGTGAGTAGCTCAGTCCCACTATGGGACAAATGGGACAGGGACAAATTCAGCAGGATCGTTCTTATGAAGAGAAAATTAATGTCGTCAGTCCTCTTTTGAAGTAAACTGGCCCTGCTTTGGCAGCTGCTCTCCACTCCTGCTCGGCGGTGCGGGACGGCTGGTGAGCAGCGCCCTCTTCCCTCCTTTGCTCGCAGGCCTGCGGTGGTGGACAAGAAAGGAGACCTGGCTACGCTCAACGAGGTGGGCTACCAGCTCCGCATCTAACAAAGCCATACGCCGAACAGAGGGCTTCCCTGGTGCTTCCCGCCGCACTTTACCTGCACTCCGTTGGAAGGAAGAAGGAATGGGACTATTTATTAACTTGTGGACTCTTACAATAACAGTTTTACCTAGACAACAGAACGGGGGAAATTTTGTTTTGGTGGCAGTATTTATTTTATTTCAATTTATAGGAAAGACATCAGGAAAGAGAACCTAAATTTGTTTGCCAGGATATGAAATTTCTTTCTTTTTTTTTTTTTTTTCCCCTCCATCAGGTAGCAGGTGACTCCAGTGGTGTGAGAGTTTCTTCAAACAGAATTTCTGGGTACAGGCATTAATTGAATTTGGGCATTGTGCTGGGGAGCAGCATTGGGGTAACTAAGAAATCATATTCTTAGTGTTAAGATGTGCTGGGGTGCAGTTAAAGAAAAAAAAAAAACATCTTCAGTATTAATATTTAATTCAGCAATAAAAACAAGCAGTGCAGAAGTGGCATGAGTTTTAAAAATATCAATATTACCTCACTAAACTTGATAGATATGCAAAACCTGTCAGTATTCTTTTGTAACTAATTTGTACTGTTTCCCAGCATCTCCGGTAGTATTACAACAGCACTGGATGTTTTACTGCCACCTGTATTATTATTATTTTGTGCATGTTGCTGAAACACGTGAAGTAACAGTAATATGCAAGTGTATTCTTAAACACTGAGATCTTATTAGGCAAGATAGGAGGTTTTTTTAACAATGATAATTGATGAATAATGACTTTTTAAACTTTCATAATTTCTTTTATACTTTGTCACAAGCTTTTAGTCTTTCCGGACTACAGCGCTGAAGCACAAAATGTAGACATTGCTGTTTTGTAGAGAGAAGCGTTCACCTCTTAGTCAGTTTGTTTCTTGTACGTGTTCCTGGGATAACAGCAAAAGTGTGGGAATCGCTAACCTGAGTCTATACGCTTTTCTTTCACCGTTTGTGTGTAATTTTGAACTGTGTCTTCGAAAGGCTGAGCAGTCTCAGATGGTGATGCCTTGACATCTTATATTAAGGTCAGACATAGCAGGCTGAAGTTAACCTTCGCCGTGCTGCTGTAGGGAGTTTTTCCTCCATGTGTTGTAGTCACAACGGCTCAGTCACACCTGAATAAGGAAGCTTGTATTGGAACAACTTCAGCAATAAATTAAATTGTACGGCTGAAATAGCTGAAAATCAAGCTTGTCTGCTTCCTCCCTCCTCAGTCTTTTTTGTTCTAAGACTTAGCTAAGGACCTACAAGGGACAGCAGCATTCTCGAGTGACACGAGAAGACTTTCTTTGAGGTCTGCCATTTGCATTAGTGAAGTTCTCTGGAAGCATTCAAGTGCTGCATTCCTGAAAATATTTCATTAGGTGCCTAAATAGAAACTGGATTCTTTTACATGTCCAGCCTCTACCCTTTGTGCTGTGCTTATAGATGATACTGCCATGGGCCTTGTGTACCTCTCTCCCCTCCCGGGCAAGTACTTTTTTGGGATCACAATGAAGATGGGACATTGTAACACAGTGATGGTAATGTTTACTCAAACTGAATGTTTTAAGTTCCTAGAACACTTATATCGGCCAGCAACTGAATGGATAAGGAGGAGATAATTACTTGTATGTGGACCTCGTTGCTCAAACAAGTCAATGAATCTCACCTACCTAGGACAGGAAGACAACAGTGAGAGCCAGTAACCTCCTACAAATAGTGAAAGGCTTCCTACTAAATTCAGAAGATTTAGAAAGAAGACTTTTCAATTACACAGGATTACCATATCAGTTACTAGGAGGCCTTTCCCAACCCTCTTCCTGCCAACTTTTCTACTCCTGTGTTTGCAATAGTAATTTCTTTGGTTCAGGAGTGAAATGGAAGAGAGGGAAATATTCTTTTGGTAGAAATTCTTGTATAATTTGACATCAGTTACAGAGTTTGTTTTAAACTTTGTGCTGCTCAGTGTCTTGTGACCTAATTTTTTGTGTGTGTGTATCCCTTAGATTTCTCATGGGTAAAATGATGTGAAAAACTTAACTTTAATCAGCTGTGTCCTATAGCACAACACTATCTGATATGTTGCAATTTTTTTTTTATTATGAAACTCTGGTTTACTTCAGCTCAAGTAATGGTGGTTGGTATATAGTTTTTACCATTGCCCAGCACAATTTGAATTATCTTCTCTTAACTTCTAACTCACACAAACTTTTTAATGCTGTAGAGGTATGTGACAAATTGCTTTTGGTTCTTGTTTTCAAGCTCAGCTGAAATATTCTCTTGCAACTTGCTTATGATGGCATTTGTGTTAAGTGTGGCTCTAGTGACTGTTCTTCTAACTTACTGCAAAGTGGTCAAATAGCATAGAAAACATGCATGACTTTTGGGGTTTTTTAATCACGTGTATGTTTATGCACAGCATGAGACTTCAATAAAATATCATGGTAGTCTCTTTTTTAAAATGACTTAGGGTTGGGTTTTTTTGTGCTGTCCAGGTTTCTATTTTAGGAAAGATGTAAGTCATGTCTAAAATCAAGACAGGACAAATGGGAGCGAACTAAAGCAGATTTAAAGAAGATTGTAGAATAATAAATAAGGTAGGTATATAGCAAAGAAATGACTGTGCTATCAGCAAAGAAATGACTGATAAAGTGCTTAAACCCACCTTAACGCTAAACATTAATGGGTTATACAAAGACTGAAACAAGTCTCTAAATCCTGAAAATACATTGTTATAGAACAATTAGCAGCACTGACGACTGCCTCATGTCAAGCAGCTTCTCCATTTTTCTTTCAGTAGTACCTTGGCCCTTTCCCCAGGTTACTGTCATCAAAATGGGGGGAAAACATGTGAGGTAAGTTTCCCCTTTTGTAAAAGAAAGCAAGTTATAGCCCTTTAATAACTATTTCAGTCTCATATAACATATCTTACAACATTAATGGTTTCATGTTGGTTCCAGGGAAGTGGGATAAGTTTTTCAGAGGGCCATCTTTACCACCTTGGGGAATCTGGCCCTTTCAAAATGTCACAGCAACGCACAATATCTGAATACAAACCAAATACGGAAACTAGTCATCAGCAAGGCATTTGCTTTTAAATTAGCATAACACCTCAGACTCAAACCACCATTGTGAAGAGCTAGGTGTTGGGCCTGGCCTAAATAAGTGCTGCTCTGTATGAAAGAGAATAGAACTGATGTGAAACCTCTGCTTGGGCAGAGATGAGGCTTTAGGCAAGCCTGAAAAGCGATGCTCAAGTTAAGGCTTATTCTGAACAGCAGAACATCTCTATTACCCACCTTTCTCTGTTCAACAGCTTCCTTGCCAGCAGTGCCCTAGAGCAGCTCTGTTAGGATCTCGCATTTCTCTCTGCGCTGGAGACAACGCGCCGTCCTGCAGGCAAGCAAACCTCCTTGTTCTTAACATAGGCTGCACAGGTTGCTACAGCTGAACCAGTACAGAGGTTCCTGGTAGAGACCAGGAATTAGGAGCTGATAGATGCAAGTATTTAACCAGCTCCAGCTTTGAGAATGTCAGATTTAAGTATCTGAGTGGAATCCCTGATTGAGTAGTCATCTACAGCCTTAACTTGACTCTTAACAAGTAGAAGAAAGCTCCTCAGTCACAATTACTTATGAGACAAACAGCCCCCTTCCAAATTCCAAGCAATTTAAGCTCAATGCTTTGGTAGGTAGTCCTATTTGTAATGTAACACTGAAGTGCTTTTTTTCAATTCGACGGGTTTTGTGATGACCACCACTGTACTTCCTGCATTATTCTCAAAGCACAAAGTAATCACAGTTGTAATTCTGCAGTCAGGAAAGGAAGCCCAGCTGAAAATTCCAAGAATTAGGTTGGAGAAGAACAAGTGTTTCTGGGAGACAAATGCATCTGCATGTGACTTCAGGAAGACAGGTGCAGGTTTTCCAGCACTACACTGAGAGGCTGTTCTCTAAGTGTTACTTTGCAGTCGGTTTTACATACCTAGCCCAAGGTAGCTTGACCAAGTTACAAGACTTGCTTCCTGCCCTCCCAGCTCCTTGCAAGTTTGCTACTCGGGCAGTCTTTGTCTTTTTTTTAACTTTGCAAATCATATTTTGCACAGAATAGACAAAATATTCTGTGCAAAATAGATGTCATGAAAATGAACATAATCTTTCAAAAATAGCAAATATAGTAAATAAAATAATGCCTCAGGATCTGTCATTTCCATATACAATGTGACAGTAACTAAACGGAAGAAACCTTCCTCCAGTTGTTCAATATGAAGCCTCAAGATGTCTAGGACTTCTTTTTTCCTCCCTATAGTAGATCAATTAAGTTTCCTATAAATTTTCATGTTTACTAAACTTGCTTTTATTTCAAATACTTCAAAAAATATTTCAGTGAGTGCTACCTATATTTAAGCTTTTAGAAGTTGACAATGTAACTTTTTAGAACATAAATACTTGCCTCACTGCCAAGCTGTCTCCTTCCTTTGGAAGTCCAACCTTGCAGGCTCTGCACTGACTATGCTCTAGGTAACTGAGGAAATTCCTTTAGTGTTTAGATAGAAGTGTCTACAGAGCAACGTTGTAGCAGAAACATTACTTTCAGCTCAGGATGAAGGGTGGCAGGCACAAAACTCACTCCCCTTTACTTCAAGAAGCACACACATCTCAGAATAATCAATTTTACTATGATTTACAATAAAAACCATTTCAGCATCTCTGTGAAAAATAATGCCATTTTGAAGCTGGCACAGATGTTTTCCATTATCAAAGAGGAACTAATGTAAAATCTTTTTTGCCTTGAAGACTTAATAAAGTAATTTAAACCTTTTTATTTAAAAAAACAAAACTTTAAAAAGTCTACTTTACACAACACTAACCAATCAGCATGCACACAAACTTATTTAAACCGGACCAGCAGTGCTTGAATTAACCTTTTAAAAAAAAACAACATGAAGAGAGAAGGTGAAGGTGACTTTGCCTCCACAAAAAGTCCTTTGGATATTACCGTTCAATAAGCCTGAACTCTGCTAGCAGCGGCAAGTGGTCAGAAGAGTTATTTTCATTGGGAAGACCGTTAACAGTCCAAAGATCTTTCTCTGTCAGAAGTGCCAGCCTGCCAAGAAGTTTAAGACCTCCATGAAAAGGCTCCTCTGCTCCTGGTTAAAAAAAAAAAAAGGGTGGAAATGTTCCATCAGTGTGGGCTAAAAATCATGCATTCATACATACAAAGGAGGAAAACAGCGTGGCAGAAATAATCTGAGGTCATAATTGTTCCATGCAAAATCACCGGTAAGATAGTTCCAAAATTCTTTCATTTTGAAAAAAAACCACAGAAAGAAGTGCTATAGCACTGCTGGGGCAATGATGGTGCAATAAAATAAGCAGGTGAATTAGGATTAAGTTTTGCCCAGGGCTACACAGCACTCTGTTAAATCACACAGCGTTCAGAAGTCGTGTGTATACTTCTCATATCCTGGTTTTTCAGTCAAAGCTTTCATTTCTGAATTGTCAAGCTTTTGTATTTGATATTTTAAACTCAGTTTGATATTTTACGCTAAATGAAATTCGATATTTTACATTTACTGTGCATGTTATAACAAATGAGATTTCTGTGCATTGACCCAATTAATTTTAACAAGCTGGTCTCAAGGTATGAGAGATGAAGGTGTTGGGGTTTGTTTTTTTTCCATTTTATGCACTGAAAACAACGTTCATTTATAAAAATCAGTTGAGTCTACAGTGGGAGCAGGAGTGAAATCCAGGTTTCTTTGTTCCGAGTTCTGCAGAGCCATTTATCTGATAGCACCGTATTGTGCAATGACCTTTGATGATGGCATGAAACACAGAACTACTGATGACATGGAATGCGCACTGCTCAGAAGTATCCACGGCAAGAGCACAAACGCAGGAAGGACAGCACTGCCTTACCCACCCAGAAATACACCCGCAGAGGGACCGTGTCTTTCTTGCACCATCTGGTGAGTTTTAGCTGCAACTGCAACCAAGAGAGTGACAACTGGGCACGTGCAGGTTACTGCTCTCAGAAGAAAGACCAGAAGTCACTCACAGAATGGTAGGGACTGGAAGGGACCTCTGGAGATCATCTAGTCTAAGCCTCTTGCCCAAGTAGGCTCACCTAGGGCAGGTTGCACTGGAACGTGTCCAGGTGGGTTTGGAAAGTCTCCAGAGAAGAGACTCCACAACCTCTCTGGGCAGCCTATTCCAGTGTTCCATCGTGCTCTCAGTAAATAAGTTTTTCCTGATGTTGAGGTAGAACTTCCTGTGTTCCAGTTTGTGCCCGTTGCCCTCATCCTATCACAGGGCACCACTGAAAAGAGACTGGCCCCATCCTCTTGACACCCACCCTTCAGATACTTTAAAGCATTGATAAGATCCCCTCTCAGTCTTCTCCAGACTGAACAGCCCCAGGTCTCTCCGCCTTTCCTCGTAAGAGAGATGTTCCAGTCCCTTAATCATCCTCACAGCCCTCCGTTGGACTCTATCTAGTATTTCCACGTCTCTCTTGAACCGGGGAGCCCACAATACTCCAAATGCAGCCTCACTGGGGCAGAGTAGTGGTGGAGGAGAACCTCCCTCGACCTGCTGGTCACAATCCTCTTACTGCATCCCAGGATACCATTGATCTTCTTGGCCGCAAGGGCACATTGCTGTCTCATGGTTAACTTATTGTCCACCAGGACTCCAGGGTCCTTCTCTGTGGAGCTGCTTTCCAGCAGGTGAACCCCAAACCTGTACCGCTGCATGGGATTATTCCTCCCCCGGTGCATTTACTTGACAGACATTATATCAAGACTATCTGAAAAGTAACTTTCTAAGAAACAGCTCATTTATCAGTTTTAATGCACATCATAAACTCTTGTTCACCATTTTGTTGATGATTGGAAATACTGCTTTGTTGTAGGCCCAGCCACTAAGGTTCTGCGCTGAGTTACTGATGTTCTTGCTCTTCTGTAACCCCAGCTCTTGTCCCCATGCTGAGATGGAAACTACAGCTAGGGAAAAAGTCCACCCTATGTGGCGCTACAAGTCCAGCTGTGGTGAGTTGACAAGGCTAGCCATGTTTCTCAGGTAACAGCTGACATTCAAAGCACTACCACAAACCTCTGAGGTACTTCACAGGGGTTAAATTAGCACTACATTTCCCTTAGAACAGCATGCAAATGTTCCCATGTAGCATTTGTGAAAAATAATTTAAAAGTTGGTTTCTTTACCTGGCTGGGCAACAGTATCATCACTTGCTGCAGAATAGAAAATATAATCCACAGTGACAGCACTTCGGGAGTGACAAGTTGTTACTTCCGGTATCCCAGTTTCAGGAAAGTAATGAGAATAAACCGAAGACAATTTAAAATGATGCTGCAGTTTTGAAGACAACCTAAACAGGAATCAAAGAAAATAATTTTCTTTTCTGATCTTTCCTAGAAAGAATAAGTAATGAAGAAATACACAGATAGTTCCTGGTTACAAACAAAATGAATTATCTGGACATGCAAAGTAGCGTTTTTCTCATGCAATCAGTCCCATGGTCTTTTGTGTTAGTGGCCCAAACCTCTGAGGGCAAAATGCAGGCAGCTTATTCAAGTAACAGGCAGATACCTCAGAGCCTATAAAAACTGGCTTAACTGACACTTCAAGTATTTGTAGCTTTCACCTCCATCTACACTTTGTAAGGCTTCCCATGCGTCCTCATCCAGCAAGCTCTCCCAAACACACAGGTAGAAGTGTCCCTGAGAGCTGCTTATATGAAAGCAACAGACTATAAACTCATCTAGTTCTGCAGATAGAGAAATGAAGGTTTGTAGGGTTTTTTTCTCCCCTAAAGCGACCAAGTGCTCTCAACTTAGGTTATGTCTAATCTTTTACCTCCACTCAGGCTCCCATTTTGCCTCTCCCCATCATCTGTCAGTCTGTTCCTCTTCAGTTCAGCCCATCTTGTCTCACCTGTCTTTCCAATCTTGAAAGCAAACTGCAAACCAGCACCTTTGAGCAAAAGAACTCCTCTCCCTCTCCCAGGCATTTACTCCCATCAGCTCTGCAAAGCATCTGTCCCTGGGCTGTACCTGCCTCATCTTGCATGGCTGCATTTTAAACCTGAGCTCCAATGTGTTTTGGTTAAAAACCATGCAATTAAAAAAAAAAATAATAATAAATCAGCATGTTACCTGCCTGATTTAGAGAACTGACAGACAAACATGCCAGCTGGTACAACACAGAAGAGCAGTAACTTCTTGTTACATAGTATCTTTAAGGTGAGACAGAAAGCCCTGCAAGCAGTGTTAACGCCTGGCACGCTATGGATTTACAGGGTAGAACAGGGCTTCCTGTCTTGTTACCTACTTTTCTCAGAAGCGCCATTAGCTTTTTGATCACCAAGGGCTTTAATATGACTATGTGCATTGATACCAAGATCTCATTTCTGATGAGAAATAGCTGATGTGTTCAAGACCGGGTTGGATGAGGCCTTGCGCAACCTGCTCTAGTGGGAGGAGTCCCTGCCCATGGCACGGCGGTTGGAACTAGATGATCTTTGAGGTCCCTTCCAACCCAAACCATTCTAGGATTCTATGACTTGGACCTTGACATCACATACATACAGTTAGGGCAATTTCCTCTTCTAGGACTTTAAATGCCTTTACTAGTTTTGCAAATGCAAATATAGTCTTCCTTTCAAAAAGCAGTTACATCTTCCTTCTCAGCAGTCTAGTTGTGGTCCCCTCCTTCAGTTTAACAAGCAAATCACAGAGTGGTAGGGGTTGGAAGGGACCTCTGGAGATCATCTAGTCCAAGCCCCCTGCCAAAGCACGTTCACCTAGAGCAGGTTACACAGGAACGTGTCCAGGCAGGTTTTGATCTGAGCAAGAACTGTACTACCAAATCCAGAGTACTCCAAATTTCTGCATCTCAGAGAACATAAATTCTCCCACAGAACTCCTGACAAGGAAGATTTTATGATGTTCCCAGTTTCTTTCCCTCCTTCATCCCAATGTGTGTATTATAGGATTTTACTAGCATCCATAAACCAGTGTGTTAAAACCAGTCAAAAGAGAAAGAAGTGCCTGCACTTCGGTAGATGGACAACACTGGGGTGGGGTTTTTTTGTCTTAAAAAACACAGTTTCTGCAACGGGACTGAGTTCCTGCAGGGACACACACTCCATTATTTCCAGTTCTAGTCCTTTGCTGTCTAATCAGCCTTTTCATGTTCAAGTGGACGATGATTTTTTTGCCAGATGAGCAGACTGGGTTGGGTGAGCATCTTGTACCCACATCTGGAATCAGATCCAAGTTTGGTCTAAAAACAAAACAAACCCAACCCCCAAAACTAGGAACCAGTCAAGGGCTTCCATTTTACCCCCCCCCAACACATACTTTTCAGATGCTATCACAATCTCCTGAGTGTTGTCCGCTTTTGCTGCTTCCAATTTTTCTCCTGAAAAATAGAAATACAATTTGCATTTAAAAATAGGACACAGGCAAGACTAATGCTGAGCTACAAGAAAGAAAAACTACAGAAAAAGTATCTTTGAGTACACATTTTTTGCAGCAGGCAAGATACAATTCACAAAGTTGGATTAAATTCTTCTGTTCCATTAGATCCCCTCCAAAGACTCTTTCGAATTATGTCCCATTCACTTAAAATTGTTTTTTTCTGTCAAAGAAAAAATAGTGGATGAAAGATGTAGTAATATTTAGCAAGGAATCACTTGCTTTTCCCCCTTGTTCCATAAAGCGCCTGCACTGGTTATCCCCCTACTAGAACAGGCCATCTGTTTTTCAGTGCTACCTGAATGATACTGACAAAGGACCACAAAATTCATCAACCCAGAAACTGACCTTCATTTTCTTCTTTTTGTTGCTGTTTTATTTCATATACACAGTTTTGTGAAATACCCAATTTTTTTGGCCAAATGGGAATAGATAAGATTCTTTGTCCTCTTGGAAACTGTTCTTGTCCAGAGACCTAAGAAAGACAACATGAGCTTTTTTCAGATGGAAATCTGATTTACAAAAAAACCCCAACCAACCAAACCAAAAAAAACATACAACCAGACCCCCCAAACCTGAAATGAGTGGGATTTTTCTGTGAAGTTTAAAGTTTTAAGCAAATAAAAGTCCCAGCCCCTTAGAATAAATCTTTATAATGGGTTGTCAAATCTGTGTAAAAATAATATTACCCCTTACGAAGACTACCAAAACCACTTTTAACAACATAACAGAAGTATATACAGCTCCCCAGCAGACACTGCATCTTCATGATGCTTATTCTTCTGGGAGCACGTCAAGTCAAAGCAGGGCTTGAAACAACTACCCACTAGCCAGAAACACCAGGGAGACTATTTTTTTCATGTTTTGTTATTGTATATATTCCAGTTACTTCCTCTTAAATAGCATTTAACACATTCAAAGGCTACAAGAGCATATAACAAAGACAACCTAACCTGAAACGGCTTAAAATCAGAGTAGTTTGGGTTGGAAGGGTTTAGGTTGAACATCTAATGAGTTTTTGCTTTCACAATTATTCTAGCCACTGTAATTCAAAGTTTATCTAAAACACGAGTCATTTTTCCATGGAGTACACAGCAGGTGTTTGATTAGGTAGTTATTTTATCCTACTTAAAGACTGGGGCACATAAACACAGTGACACAGTCATCCTGTGGATAACTACATTTCCAGAACTATTAATTTGTTTGCAAGTTTTACATTTCAGAATGCTAGAAGTGGATACCATATTCTGTAAGGCACAGCTAATATACCTAGGCTTATTTCAGTAACTCCACAGCAACTTTGGCTTTGCAGACTGTGTAAAGGGCACTAAGATTGGTCCTGCAATGGAAATAATCACAGCCATGGCAGGCTAGCACCACTCAATTAAGTATTTCTCTTTAATCAGCATTAACCTTTTTTTGTGAGAAGTGGAAAGCGTAGCCTACCTTCCCTATAGCAAGTCCTTCATAATTTAACTTTCCTTCCTTTATAAATCTGTACAATGGAGAACCAGGAACAGAATTGAAGTCGCCACAGATGATAATTGGACAGAAGATACCATCCTTCTGCGGGGCAATGCTAGCAATTTCTGCCAGGAGCATAGCAAGCTGGGTCAGTTTGATGTCCCCTCGCCTTGGGTTATACAGCAGGTGTGTGTTGGCTATACAGACTGCAGCATTAGTTTTACAGTGAAATCTAGGCTGCAAAAGCAACACCAGTCCAACGTTGTCCCTGTCCAAGAGTGGAATATCATGGCGAAAAAACTCCACGGGGTTGGATGAAATCAAGCTAAATTTGGAAGTTTTGAAGCAAATAGCACAGCCATCAGGTTTTCTCCCTGTCCTCATTTTGTACTCACAGTGATACCCTGCAAGACAGGCAATTAAAACCATAAAATACCATTGTATAAATAGAGACTATTTAAAAAACAATTAGAAAAACTTCATGCTGCTTCTCTCACATGGCAGTCAACACACGATCTGAACTACCAAAGACTCTGAAGTTCACATAGAAAAGTGAACCCAAGAGTCTTTCTGTCCGGTCTAGCTTCAGTTTAAATACTAAAGAAAACTTGGTCTAATACCTTTTGTGATGTGTAAGCATCTACATACTTTAAGATACCAGGCATGTTTTTGTCTCCCCACATGGAGGAAAAAAAAAACCCAAACACAGAAAAACCTTCCACAAGTCATATAAAAGTGGACTTACATGTTGAAGTTTTTTCTGGATGTGACCACAATGGTTTGGGAATAATAGCAGTGGAGCATTCCGATCAAAAGCAATAATCACTGTAAATTGTAATTCACTGGATAAAATTATTCATAGAACAAAGGTCTCAGACTTATTTACATTATTATGTAATTATCCAGTTAGCAGCATCTTTCAAACAGGGATGCTGAGACATTTATCAAATGATAGTATCAGACTTCAAACAAGTCCACCTGAAAATAGCAATTTGCCAAGTTCTTAATTTTATGTAGAAAATGCGGATTTTAATGAGACCTTATCTATGTAAGATAAAGAACTAATGATCTTGAAATAATATCTAGTTTTTTGCCATTTTAAAATGCTTTTCTGTCCAGCTCATGCCATACGAATTCATAAAGTAAAGCCCCCATGACGTGGGGTGAGTTGACCTCCAAGCCCACACCAGTGCCGGAACAGGGGATCCCTACCGCTCTCTCCCAGCTCCAGGCCACGTGCTCCGGCCACTTGTTGTGGCATTTAGTGTTAACTCAGTAAACCAACAGAACACTAATCCAGGAAAATAAAATTAGTCTGGCTAGTATTCTGCTAGACTGGTGGATTTCACCAGGGCAACGGTCTATTTGAGTGCCAGAACTAGCCCAGGAGACTGGGCAGGACATATATCTGGCAGCTAGGGAGGGGAAAAGGAAGAGCTACACCAAGCTCCAGATCCTCACGTATAGCAGCAGGAAGCTCAGTTACCCACATGAGCCTGGCTTTACAGCGTTGTTTCACATTTCAAGTGGATTTAAGTCAGTACTGCCGTTACTCTACCTTTACAAAATGCTCAGTTCTGGGAGCTAGATTACCTCCAACTAACCAGGAAAGAAAAAAGTATTAGTCCTGTGCTGCTCCTTGAATTGGCTCCTTCTGGCATCAGACAAGTACTAGTGCCAGGAAGAGAGTGGGGCCCTGGGACTGGAAGGAGATGTGGGGCACAAAAGATTTAGATGGGTTTAAACCACCGTGAAATCACACCTCTAGCAACATATTCTTTCCATAAATTCACATGGGACAGTGGTAAGATGGTGCTATTCAGCTTGACTGACAGTACTAGTATAAAAACTAATGAGTATAAACTAACCATGGATAAAATTTAGTGCTGGTATTTGGAAGGTTTGAAGCCAGAAAAACATATTCCACAAAAGCTATCCAGCAGGAACAGAGGTAGAAAACACCAAGGAAGTTTCAAGAGAGCATTTGATGAGTTTATAAAAGGGGGTACGCAACACTGCTGCATGTGATGGCAGGAGACCTGATTAATTTTTAAGAGAGTTTTTTTGAGGAAAGTAACACTGGGGCAGGGGAGAAGACAACGTATTCGTCATCAGAGTTTCATCGTACCCAGGGATTCCAAACTTGACTTGATCTCTGTTCTATAGTGGTCTTCTTGGACTTCTTGTAAACAGAGTACCTAAGGCAAAAGTTTACAATTAAAAGATATTAATAAGTATATTAAAATATTGCTGTATCATATCTGGCCAGTCTGTATAAATATATTTTAAAAAAACAAGAAACAGAGGCTTTTTGCCTCCATAATCCCACAAAAGGATGCATTCTCCTATAGAAAATGCTCCTTAAGATTGTGAAGAGGGCCCCAATTCCTCTCAACCCTTTCTCAGACAACTATACATTTTCAGATGTGAAATCAGATTGAATCAAAATAGTGGCCTGCTAATACATTCTCAGCAGCTGAGGGGAGGTCTTAATGCCCAAGCAGTGGGATGAAGAGGCCAAGGGCACACTTTTCAGTAACCACAGAGTGGACAACAAGCTTCCATATTGTAACAACTTGAACCAAAGATTAACCTCAAACTACTCCATTAAGCAAATTCTGAGCATCTCAGAGCCTTCTCCCTGCACGCTGCAGTTACACACAGATTTACAACCACCTCAGGACTCTGAGTTCCTGCAGGGTAATGAGTTAGCACTGCTTAACTGCAGCAACAGACTCCACTTACCCAGCTGACACTACCTCATTCAAGGTCTTAATGGGAGATCCAAATCTCAAGCAATATTCTGAAGTCTGTTTCACTTAAAGGGTATAAACTTCTAATCTTTAGCAAGAAATTTCTGTGTGCAAAGGGCACCTGCGCCTACTAGGGTCTGCGAGCAGCTGCCCGTCGTGACTCAAGGCATCACCTCTTTACCCCAGTGCTGCATCGTGTGGCTCTGCAGGTTTTAGCAAGTACCCTGAGCCAAACTGCTCTCAGCTAGAGGGGCTCCATCCTGGAGAGCTGTCTGTTAGCACTAAGAGCACCAGGCAGCTCCTCACCAAAGTCCTTCTGCCCAATGCACCTTCCAGAAAGCCTGCTAATGTATCTCACTGTAAAAATACATACATACAGTATGTATCAATATATTAGGAAGAGAAGAAGAGCTTGAGGGCAATTTAATCTCCAGCTTCCTGGCTACATGCTAACATAATGGCATTTTTCAAATTGTATGAGGTAGCTTTTCCTGTGGCTCCCCTAATGCAACTACTTTGATATTTACCATACTGTTTTCTAACACAAACAGGTTGGATTCCATCATCAAACTTTTATTGGCCTAAACAATGACTGAAGCAAAAATTTTACTGACTTGACCTCCCGATTAAGATTAACAATAAGTGGTAAGTGTCCTCAAAAACAAAAGAAAAACCCCATAATCAACCAAAACCATGGTAAGATGTTTTTTCAGACCCCAATAAAGGCAGAAGCTCAGAGTTATGTCTCAGAAGAGAACAGCAAGCTTGTTCAAAGTCAAATGGTGCAGAGTATCAGATGAATAAAGAAATGAACACTTGAGAGGGATACTTTTGGATCAGTCTCACATAAATGCTACCAACACCAGCATCTTTGTCTCAACCTTGAACCTTAATCTCAAGAAAAATGGAGATTCACATAGCAGTCTAATCAGTCCTCATACAATCAAAAAACTCTGCATTTGAGTCTCAAACACAGAATTCAGACATGATTATAAAGTTCTCCATTACCTGGTCTAACAAATGGCTCTGAAGGATTAGCAGCCAGATTTTAAACAGGGACTTTTGATTCACTGATACACTTGGTGTAACTACTACCTAAACAAACAACAAAGTCCAAGTCACACACGTGGAAGTTAGAAAATGCCAGTCCTGGAGATTGCCTTAATTGTCTCCTGTGTGCATACATACTATTTTTCCTCCAAAAAACCTTGGCGTGCAAGATTGTTTCTGTATAATGACCAACAATTCAATCTTGCACATCCTTTGCACTAAACTTCTGGCACAATTAGAGAGTCAGCCTTCAGCTCTGGAACTTCCTAAACTGTACAGTCCCAGAAGCTGAGACTATCCTGGAAAAAGGTGCCCTGTTCTTCTACTCTAAGCATCTATCATGAGCTAGTGTTACAAACATACACTAGACAGGTGGACCTTTGGCCTGCACAAGTATAGCTGTTCTTGGATTCAATGCCTTATTTACAGCACTCTACTCAGGTGTGCTCTAGGCACAGACTGAGAAAGATTTATGTGAAGAAATCAAGTTTTGGAATTGCCTTCTATCAGCAGAATATCAAAGTCATATCAAAAAGACCATTTCAGGAAGTTATGGACAAAAAAGCCAACTGTGAGTGATATGGACTCTAGAGTCTGCCTTTGCCCTAAGTTCAGATCACACAGAATACACAAACTGCGTAAGCACAAATCAGACCTACTGTTAAGCGTGACATAACTAAAAGCTTCACTAGACAGCCCACCTATCAAAATAAATAGCAGCAAGAATTTGCTACTCCAGTTTATCAGTACTTAAGAAACACCCGCATGCTCATTTTCCACTTACATCTGCATCCAGCTGTTTGATTTCCTGTAGAATGTTGGGAAATCTGTATGTCCAGATTAACAACCGTTGCCTGCAGTGTCTGTACAGGTGGGAGTTATCTTCTAACAAATTCTGTGAGAGGATATTGTAAGACATGACTGTAAAGTCAAATTTTGCCTCACTTTCTGTATTGCTTTGGTCAGTTTCTTTGTTTTCAAAGTTCTTTATTTTCATTGTTCTACTGTGCTGACAGAAATACTCCCAGTGTCTTTTGATGGTTCCTGTTCAAAGTACACAAAGAAAAAGTTATGCAGTGCACCATACGATTTCTTACTGCTCTTAGAAATCATTCCACTGACAACTATTTGTCTTTTAAAATGCTTAAGCAATTCTAAAAGTGTATTTGATTAGCAGTGATTTAGACCCCCTGTTTAAGATGAACTTTATATAAACGCGGTAAAAAACAAAACAAACAAGAAACCCAAACCCAGCACAAACCCATTGGTTGTCCTGGATTTCAAAGTGCTTTGAAATTAGTAAACTGGCATGTTTCTAAGGAGATGGTTGCAGTCAGAGTACATCACCCTGCTCCCTCCCTGTAGAAAGGCTGTCAAACTTGTAAGCCAAATAGGGTCTGTTGACATAGTTTTCTGCTGCCTTCTGCCACTACATCCTCAGTGGAGATGGGACATTATTATTGGTATGTCTTTCTCCATTTCCAAAACTCATGAACAAAGATGCCTTTCAGCCTTTATGTCCAAGCACGCTGAGCTCTAGTTATCTGTGCTATCGATCAGCGGCAGCTATAGCTGTTAGTATC
This sequence comes from Eurystomus gularis, assembly GCA_013400335.1. NCBI lineage: Eukaryota > Metazoa > Chordata > Aves > Coraciiformes > Coraciidae > Eurystomus > Eurystomus gularis. The sequence goes on from VZZY01015302.1 coordinate 1,174,242, forward strand.
TGCCCTACTTGGGTAGTAAGTTTAATCACTGTGCTTACATTACTGAACACTTGATGCAGTATTTGCAATGAATACAGCAAGGCTTTAAGTACTGTTTCTATAGTGGGAAAGAGGCCACATTGCTCCTCAGCAGGTGTCTAATTACAATCACCTTACAATATGTGAGCAAAAGACAATTAGGAAGGACCACGACGCTAACCACTCTCAGATATAGGTATGTCAAGGGATGATAAGAGGACTCAGCAACAAAGGCCCAAAGCAAACTCCGTTCCCTCAGCTCCTGAAGGTGAATATGATGTTTCTAAGCCTTATGGATATTTGTATCCAAAAGTCCCTTTGGGATGCTGATGGCATCTGTCGCTCATTTCTGTCATTATACAACCTCCAGTTTATTTTGTTAAGGAAGTGATTTATGCAAGAGGGCCTCAACTTTGACTGTGCCCCTCTATTTGTTTCACAATAGAGAAAACTGCTAATATCCACAATACTCAGTAGAACACTTGCATGCTACGTAGAAGATTATACCTGTAACAGCCTAATGCAGACACTTTGAAGTTTCACGGAAGTCTGTTACTGAGTTGGGTAGACATCTGTGCACTTCTTACTGCGTTTACCTGAAGAAGTGCATTTGCCTTTTGCTCTGCCTGACATGATCTAACACAAAATTCGCTAACATAATACAGTTGTAAAAAAAAAAATAAATAAAATCACACAATCCCTTTGGAGGGACACCATTAAACTGACAATTAATGGGCTGAGATTATCTAGGTCACAGGTAACTTGACTGGCTCAGAAAGAAGCCAGCTGAAGTCCAGTAGGGCTTGTGAGCTCAGGTACAGTACAAGGTGTGAAGCTCTACAACCGCCAGCCCAGCTCAGCCCTGCAGCAAGTGAGCTTAATCTTTTTGGCTTTAAAAAGAGTTCCCAAGCTAACAGACATGACCTAGTGACAGACACCCGAGAGGGAGTTGTCTAAACCAAGCTCAGGACTCCCCAGCTGGGCAATCCCTTGCATAACTGACTGCGTTCTACTGCCAAGCACAGTGAAGCTAGCTCCAGCCAGCTGTTGGACAGCACAAAATACAAGTTTACACACTGAACAGCATCTCAAAACCATAACATTTTAAAGACAGATGTTTTCTTGAGAGAGGTGCCAAGAAAAACAGTAACTCAAAAGGTGCAGGCGATGTTACTTGTTAGATGTGTTCAGCATTACAAATAAACAAGGAAAATGAACACAGAGCATCTTTTACCTTTCTTGCTGCTATGCTTTTCTTCATCCTGTGCTACAGGAAGACACAATGCTTCCTTCTGATTAGTGAGGTTTGTTTCTTCTTCAGGAGCTGAAGTATCATGCTGGCCACTGAGTCTTCTCCTTTTTGTCAGTGGTTCTTCTCCCTCAGATATCATACTGGGGGTAGGTAGGTGAAAGCAAGAACTTTGTGTGAAGTTCTCAAGCTGCCAATTACAGTTTTGAAATTGTCTCCAAGGTCCAAGAAAGGAAGGGAGTCTCCAGTTTGCTGACAAATCAACTGGAACAGGAAGTGGAAACGAGGCCCAGGGATAGTGTCCAGCCCATCGCACACAGCTGGGAACGGGGCTGTTCAAGGCAAGTATCTGAGAACCATTCCAGTGGGCAATCCAGTCTCTGCCCAGCCTCTGGACGTGACGGGGCAGCATGGAGCGTCTACCAGAGAAAGCACACGTTTCATTACTTATACACAACTACACCCGCCTGTAGAAGGCTGCAGATGCAGGTCATCCTGGTCACTGCTTATACACAATATTCTTTCTCTACAAGTTAACACATACAAGACATTCAAACCTTTTTAGTCACTTACAAGATATTTAAGCCTTTCTCGAAATGATGTGCAAAGTGGGACTTACACAGCAATATTGTGCCCTTTTTCCCTTCAGATTTACAAACGCCCTTTAATTCCGAAACTCCATCCATCCGAATAACTGTTTACAATTTATTTTCTGCCTTGCTGAATTCAGCTGTCAGATCTTTCAAGGGCTCAGTGAAATGACCTCACAAAAGGTCATTTTTTGCATGCTGCATTAGCTTTATGGTAAGGCTACCTGAAAGAAATCAGAAAAACGCCTTCCTTCAAACAGAAATTTGTTTAAAAAGCCATTGCCTTGGCCCAAACCACAACGCCAGTAAGACCGGGAAATAAGAGTACTCACTCTCACAGCATCTCTGGCACCAGCTTATAGACTAAATTTGAATTCTTATTTCTTTTCCAGGTGGGAAAACCACAGCTAAGTGATTCAAGGCATGAAAATAAGGTGGGTCTTTTTCGGGGGGGGGTGGAATCTGTCTTAAGAAAGGCGCGGGAAGGCAGGCTGAGTGACATCAATCTGTTCCAGCTTCCTCATCGTTTAAATAAAGAAGGCGTATTTTGAGTCTACAAGCAAAAGACACCGGAGCTCAGTAAGCCTGAAGTTGAACTAGAGCGAGAACTTCCTAGCTGCCACTCAGCCCGGTGAAGAAGCCTAAACACAACTCGCAGCAAAACCAGCTTGTCCTGAACCAGCACTTTCCACCGCAGCGCACCAGAAGCGGCTGCCAGAGACACAGGGAGCAAAGCGCACCCCAGGGCAGGGTGATGGAGCTCGGAGGAAGAGGCGCCGCTCCTTTGCCAAGGCCTCCTGGAACACCCATTTCATGGAAAAGCGCGGAGAACGCCTCCCTTGCCCACAGCCCAGCCCCAGGCGAGTACTGCCCCACCGAAACCGGGCAAAAGAAAGCCCCACACCCGCGCCGCGTTGTTTACGCGGCCGCGCTCTGGCTAATGGCAGGTATTTAAAACAAGTGGCTGTCAACCACCCCCAGGCCTCCCCGCCCGCCCGCCCGGGCCGGGGCTCAGCTCCCGCGGCCAGGCCGCTCCCCGGCACCCCTCGCTCAGCCTGGG